>JADHZB010001833.1:1806-13668 GCA_015657535.1 Nephromyces sp. MM_2019
TATATATATATATATATATATATGCATTAAAAATTATACACACATAAACACACACATATATAATTAATAATATAAAATTACACACACACCTATAAACTTATACAGACACATATATACATATTAGTAATACTTTAGACACACACATCATTAAAACCACACATATATACACCTACAGCATTTATATTTGCATGCACACACACACTATATATACATATACTTATATATATATTTCACATTTTTTCGAAATAATATATTATAATTTAGGGACCCACAATTATTTATAAAAGCTTGTTGCCAAATTTGGCAAAATAGTTTGGACCAAAACGACACACATTTAATAAATTTATTAATTATCATACCAAAAATGAAGACATTCAAAATCAGGTTACACATACAATTCACATTCATACATACACACAATTCAAACCATACACACACACATAATATATACACATAATTCAAGCACGCAATATATGCACAATTCTCACAAACAGTAAACTATACAACCCCCTCCACCCACCTTATTCACACAATCCAAAACCCACACAACACATACACATACAATCCACAACCCACACACACAATTTATAGATACAATTCACAATACATACAATATATACATAATAAACACCCACAAAATACACACACACACACATCAATACATACACACAAATATTTATCATGAGGAATACAAACTGTGTGTGTGTATATAAATTTTTTTTTTCACAGTAAATTTATTCAACTCCTTTTCGATTTTATTACCTCTAATGAGCCATTTGGCCACATCAAAAATCACACACACACATTTTCAATTATAACCTCATTTCATTTTTTCACTTCAATTATTACTTTATACAAACTTTCACCTGAAGATGAAGATGTAAGCGTGTGTGTGTATAGTGAATAGAAGAGGGGGGGGGGGGTGGTAGTTGAATGTGTGTCTAGTTTTGTGTGTAAATTGTTCATTTATCATTATAAGTGTCTGCTTATGTTAATTTATTTATTCTATTTGCTTATTCAAGTTTATATGATATTTCATAAAAGAATCTATTTTTATAAACAAAGCTATATACAACACTTAGCCTTTATACGTACACATATAAACACATACACACATACACATATATACATACATACACATACATACATACACACATATACATACTTTCATACATACATACATGCATACACACATGCCAACACATATACGAATACATACATACACACATGCCAACACATATACGAATACATACATTCATACATACACACACATATATATAGATTGCTTGGAGTTGCCTAATTAAATTATTGTATAATTTTCATTCTGGTTCAAACTTTAAAATAAAATTTTGGTTATTTTCGATGATTTTGATGTTTGACAGCCAACACCCCTCAACAGAACACTTACAACATCACTCTAAAAAGGTGTGTGTATATATATGTTTTGTATGTGTGTGTGTTTATGTGCTCGTGAAATGCATACAATGTATCATTGTATATGTTTAATCTACATATTTGATGCGTATAAAGATTCCATACGTTTTATTGTGTGTGTTTTTGTATATATATATATATATATATATATATATTAATATATACAAATAATTCAATTCTTGTGTGTGTGTATGTGTTTATAAAAATTTCAAGGCAAAAAGAAACCTTTCTGATTTAGTTACACACATTATTAGTATTGCAGTTGGCAAACAAAATTCACACACAAGTTTCGAAAATGAATTAAATAATAATAGTGATTATATTTTATTACCTCCACACCTTGATGCCTTTTACACAAGTAATTCTCAATAATTATACACTCACTATTATTTTAGTTAATAGACAATATTTACACATAATATTAAGCTACATCAACTCAATAATAGATTTATACACACAAAAATATATACATTTACAGATATACCTACAGACATATACATCCACATACACACACGCATATAAATATATTCACGTAAATACACACATACACACACATACATTTATATACACACATATAGACTCATATACATACATATAAACACACCACATACATAATCAATTACACACAATTTTTGTATAGCATTAGAAAATAATAATGAAATTTGGAATTGGCATTCAAATGGAAAACAACTCCCTAGATTATTAAGTTTACACACAATTCGTTCAAATTCAACTCAATATAAAAGAAGAAACAATGAGGTTGACTCAAATTCAAATGTGTACACATTTGATAATTCATTGAGTTACTCATATAATTCATTGATCTTCCTAAATATCTTTACTTCTCAAGTTAGCGATTATAATACACTTTTTTTACAAGCTTTACACATCTCACACATTTCATATATATAGACCTATATTTTATATAATTTACACATTACATTATAGTCACACATATCTTATACTATATTTACACACACGTTTTGAAATATTTACGAGCATATTACTCTACATTTAAACCAACTATATTTATATGTATATACAATTATAAGCTATATTTATCCCATTTATTTGTTATCAAGAATGTTTAATAGCTCTTTCAATACTCATTATCTGTGTATAATTCGTGGAATATATACTGAATATAATAATTAATTGATATTTGTTCTATATAATACACACACACACACACACATCTATACATATGTGTATAATATTTTACACAGGTAACCTTTCTTAACAAGCGTACATACATCTCAACCATCCTCATACAGTCTCTTTGTGAAGGACTAACATCACAACTTCTATTACCCCTTTCTAATCATACTTCACAAGTAAATAAAAAAATATTTATGTATATACATTATACACACACACATATATATATGTACAAATATACCTAATGCATTCACACATATATACATATATATGAGCAGATACATGTTGTATACACACTCCAAACTACCCCCAAACATACACGAACACAATCACACATACACACACACACACAAGCAAACACACATACACCTATACACAAATACCTCCAATTATAATATAATAGATGGCTAATCAAACATTTTGGATGTCAAATCTCCTTATCAACTTACCCTTTAATTTATACCCGGGCTGCTTAACGTCGATAAAAAAGTCAATTTTAGAAATTTTTAATTCGAATTTATTTTTCAAAATGAGTCATAGCTCACTGCGCTGTTGGAGTAAACTTTTGAGGGTAACTATCCTAAACGACCCACAAAATATTGAAGTTTTGGTTCCCTACACATATGCTGGAGTAAGTGTGTGTGTATGCTTGTATGTGTGTGTTTTATTAGAGTGTAAATATATTTATTTTTAGTGTGTGTAGATGTGTTTATTGTAATTAAGTATTTTTATTGTAAGTGTATATATATGTGCGTATGTAAGTGTATGTATGTATTTATTTATGTGTATGTTTGAGAATTTTGGGAAGAATTTTTTCGATTGAATTGTTTGTGTATACATGTATGTATGTATATGGATAAGAACAAAAATAAATTTATTTCAAGGCAACTTGTATATATGTATCTATATTTATAAATTATATATATATACTATAATGCATAATATTTTGAAAAAAATAATTTTTTCCTTGCTTCATTAGTGTATATACACAGGTTTATATAGATGACTTATAATTCAGTATTTCTCTTATATAGGTATTCACAAGCAAAGAAGATGACATCCAACTACGTACACATCATATGAAACGTATTTCTTTCCTAGTATTTAGTTGTCCAAATGACACATTTCTAAGCCAGTTAAGATTTATATTAGATCGTTTAATTGATGGTTTAAGGATACCAGGTGCGATTAAATTATTAGAAGCAGCTTGTTTATGTATTAGAGTATTATTATATAAGATAAAGAGTTCATTTTTAACACCTATTTGGCCTATAATCCTAAGGGAATTGATTAGAACAGTTACACCTCCTTTTGAATTAGATGGTGCACTTATATTTTCTGGCTTGAAAATAATTGACCTAGCAAGTTTCCTTAACTTACAAGACTTCCATTTATACCAATGGATGTTTTTCACCGATTCATTAGAAATTGAGGATGGTGATGATAAGAAATTAAATGTAGAGAAATTATTAGGTGAAGATCTATCAGATGTTGAAAATAATAACATTGATGAGAAATATTATGAAAATGACTTAGCATTTTTCAACAATAATAATAATGAAGGGAAATATAGGGATGGTGTACGTACGCGTAATAATAATAATAATAACATTTCACTAATTAACGATGACGAAACTAATACGGAAGCATCAACAAATTTTGTACCTTTCCTTGATATCTTATCAAAAAGTTTTCCATCACATAATTTCGATACGCCCAATAATAATAATGCAGAGAATTATGATATAGATGATTTGGATACAAAGCATCCAAAACATATGTTATTACCATTGGTCATTGATCGTAAATCAACTATGAAGAAACAAATTGAATATTCATTAAGATTATTAAGCCAACGATTTTCTGGTACTATTTTTAATGATGAAATAGATCATGAAGCTATTGAACGGTAAAATTTACTTTAAACAATATTCTTGATACATTTAAATCTATTTTACACACTTATTTTATATATTTCTTTACACATTTATTTTAATTATTTATTTATTTTTGTCTTGTATATACAAATTTTATCTTATATATATTTATATGGTTTATACAATTTTAGGAAACAAATGTTTTTATACACAATTATATATAAATATTTTTATTTATTATAGATCATTGGAAGTTGATTTTCTTGAAGATATTTCAGAAGATAATGAGTTTAATGATGAATATAAGAACTATCATCTAATTAACAACAGACTCTCTGAAATATATAACACTGGATTTAGCGAATTTTCCGAAGAAGTTTTCCAAGGAAGTTCTGTAATTTAAAAATTTCACTACTTTCTGTTTTTTTTATTTAATATTATATTTTAACTTATATCAATTGCAAACCTATTTTTATCACATACTTTATTTCTATAGTTTAAATTAGCAGCAACTCCAAACAAATTTTGATTGTTCATTAGCCTTTTGAAATGCTACTAAAAAATGAATATAAATTTTTCAATTAGTTCTTGGAGATATTTGAATATACAAGTTACATCCATATATAGAGTTTCAAATTATCAATACCTAATAAAACACTCATTTCATTGATATTAACAAAACAAAATTTCCACAAAGATATTCATATTTGATCCTATCAATATATTTGTAAGAATTACTGCTTAGTATAATAACTATAACAAGTAATTATTTGCGAAAAATATACATATCAAACACCTTATCTTTGTATCACACGAAAGTTTATATATATTTTTACATACATAAAATTGACTTAATTATTTATTTTTGCTATCCTAAGTACTTAATCTACTCAATTATTATTCCGATTCATTTCTTCGTACAATAATTTATATTTATACCTTGTTAAAAAATCTAAATTGTCATACTATTATCCACATTTGCTAAGTTGTTATAAACTATGAAAATTTGAATGTGCTGTTAAATGTAATAAGAAAGATTTTTATATCTCTTTCAAAAAATTATAATTTGGAGAAATAATCAATAGAATCATACCTTTGATTAGTTAGGACACCAAAATTTAGCATAACCCTAATAATGTAATACTCTGTAGAGATTAAATATTTCAAAAAATTTGTTTAAAATATACATGTCTGGCATTTATAGCTTTATCTTGTTGAGAAAATTTAATCTTAACTTCATCATGCTTTATATTGCCACGATTTTGTCAGTATGAGAAGAAAACTAATTTGGATTATATTTGGAATTGAAAACCCGCGTAGTATAAAGTGTCTAAAGGAATTAAAAGCATAAATCACACTAGCTAGTAAAATGAAATTTGGAATTTCTTTAATACCCATACTAATTCTTGCTTTCAATTAATTTAAATGTGAAACACTAAAGTTATGTGCAATTGAAAACCTTTCACTGACTTAAATTTCTCATTGCTGCCTTAGTCTTGTTAGCTATGAGATTTAATATTGCCCTAAAGTTTTTTTGTCAAAGATTATTCAAATATTGTTGTTTGAGGCATACATAAATCCACAAAAAAAGGGTATGGATAATTTAAGAACTTACTTATAACTAAACCTTATCACATTCATTTATTTGAATGTGTACTTATGAGATCATCTATCAGCCCAAAAGTGTATGATAGAAATGTTACAAGTCTTCTACAAGAAGTTCAAAAATATTATGAAATAGTAGTAAATATTAAGACGAGTTTCCTTTAATATCACCTTTGAAATTAACAAAATTCGGGGATATAAAATTATCTTGGGTTATTGACTTTCAACTTTCCGGGTTTTATTCGAGATTGCTGTATGTGCATCAATATTTTGTAGTTCAAATCATTTTATAATGAATAATAAATTATTTTAAATTGTTTTTTTAAAGAGTCATCTCGTAAATTTAAACAAATATATGTTGAGTGAAATGAAATTACTCTTCATTTAATTTGAATCGATTTTTCTGCCAATACTAAAAGTTCTACAGAACAAACACCGAGGCCTCAAAAATTTTTTGTTAGTAAAAATAATTGGTAACTTTTTAGCTTATGTTATATCTAATTTTCCTAGGTGGATTCAGATGTAATATTCAATTAGTAATAACAATAGATAATAAAATTTCAAATTGCATTATATCTAATTTTCTTAGGTTAGAGATGTTTCATTACAAGATGAAAATTGATTATACAAGGTAGTGTGAAGATTAAAAAGTAAATTGAAAATGATACATTATCACAATATAAGAAATGAAGATTTTAAGCATGTATAGAGTAAATAATTAATTATGTTTTTCTAGCTTTACACTCTGTTAAGACATAATGTAATATCGATCTACATAATAACTCCCAAGTGTCTAGCTCACCAAAGGTGTGTGAGCAAGATTTTTTGAAGGTTTTTATAAAAATCTTCTCAAACACACTTAAGTTATAAAATTTTTCTAATTTTTTGTTTAATCATGGCTACAAAAATTCAAAATAACTGAAAGTTTTTGATAGGCTAATTACAAAATAATTCAATCCTCAAATTAAACATTCCTTATGTAAAGCACTAATTAATCCCTTATGGATCCAACTGATCACACAAGCTTGAGTTGTCATGAAATCATGTATAATTATGATTCTAAGACTTCTCCCTCTGAATCGAATTATTTCAGCCCAGATTTAATTTCTCTTTTGACGATTTATGACAATTCTCCATCTTTGATTGAAGATGATTCCCAGAAAATGCCTCTTAAAGCAACAACAACCCCACCACAGGTGAGACTTTGCTCAACTACTAGTGAACCTAACATTTTGAAACTTGGATCAGATGGAAAGACTCCTAGAGCAAACGTAAATTCAAGATTCACAACAATATCATTACAACTTAGCGAGAAAGATTTTTATCATTCTGATGAGTCATTTTTCCCTATATGGGCCAACACCAACTTCTCTATACCACCATCCATCTATTCATGGTGCCTTGATGAGTTTTGCACTTGTATCTTGAAAAGAGCTGTTGCAGAAATGACTTCAGCATACACAAAAGAAGATGTTGCTACAATTCGATTTCAAGCAGCATGCATCAAATATGCATCACTCACCTCTGCAGCTTTGAGGCTTTCTGTATACGCTGAAAAGTGAGTATAATTATAAACTTTATAACACGACCCCAAATTCTGATCAATCTAATTATTATATTCTTATTAGGTTACAAAAGACTTGTGATTTTTATATTCAATTGACTATTACTGAAGGTAAAGCTTGAATACAGAAGGATTGCCATATAAAAATTTCACTCTATTTATATATGTATATACATATATAAATAAACCCAAAAAGTAAATTCATATCTATCCCTTATTTAATTTTTGAAATAGACCCTATAACAATTAAAGAGTACTTAAATATGAGGAATTTTAATTTGGAAGGCGTGAACTTTTATTCCCAAAGAGATTTGTTTAAAATCATTATTGAAGAAGCATATAGTGATTTCATTCAGGAAAGTTTCAAAATTTTCAATCTTGGGGAAAACTACCTCTCAAGCTATTATAAGAATGAGTTTGACCCATCTACTGTAAAGATGCTTAAAAATTTAAGATTAAAATCAAGATGGAATTTTCAAGAGAAACCATTTTACAATATAATATTACAGAAAATTTTCAGCTTAATGAAAGCCATCTCCTCATTAACTAAAATAGGAGCTTCAAGTTCAAAACTTAATAATGGCAACAACATCAATAGAATCAAAAAACATCATTATTACTCCTTTGATGATAAAATTCATCTTGATGAATCAGATAAGAGATTAAATTCAGAGTATTCATCTTCAAATTCAAGTAAACCTCTATCATACTTTTTTAATCGCTTAAGTAAGCCAAAATACAATTACTCTATTGATATAAACACACCTCATTACATTCCTAAAAATTATAACTCTTACAGGATCTCCAAATCATTTCAATGACACACAGCAAACGAATAATCATGTCAATAGCGATAGGACCCAAAGATTAACATTCCTTGGCTATCTGAAGAACTGTTTGAGATATATTTATTATATTTCCCTCATTTTATATATAATTTCAGCATGGTGCTTACCATTAATAGTTATCCCCCTCACTATATTTATCTCAATTTGTTACTACATCTCTCGCCTTCTTTATTTCGAATTGATATACTTATACAAAAAACTCTTATCATCCAAAATAATTAAGAAACAGCTTTATCCAACTATAACTAATTTGATGAATACATTACACCTTCGACCAAATTCAGCTACCTACAATAAAAATGCTATCAGAACAACCCAATCAACTAATGTCACAACAACCCAATCAACTAATGTCACAACACATACACACTCAAATTCAATAATTCACATGATCAGTGCTGTATCATGGTACCTATACAATAAAATTTCTAAAATATTATATAATAAAAACAACAAGTTTTTAGAAACTCACTCAAAGAATGGAAACAAAATACTAAACCACTCACACAACCATAACCTTATACACAAAAATCAAATTACACAGGGGCATAAGAAATATGATAATCTCCAATTCTACACACAAACCGAAACCAAAGATTATATATTAAAACCTACATTAACATCCTCAAATTCATTTGACGATTTAAATCTAAAACGTAATTTATCTCAACAAATCAATGCAACTAACTATAATTCATATATAAACTCGGATGAGGAACAATTACACTTTTTATCACCAATCAAAACACTCAATTCTACACACAAATTATCGGATATAAAACGAATGATAGGGGAAAAGGATATAATTGATACTGATCAAAGTAGTAATCATAGCCATCATCATCATCGCTCTAATCGACAAAATTTTAATATGAAGAGGACAAGAGGTTTAGATAATTTACAATCTTACAACAATAGGCACAGGAGAAGCTTATCCTCACATCATTTCTGATTATTGCACACACCTTCATAATTTTTATATATGTATTCACACACATATAAAAATATATAGACGCACACATATATCTAATTATGCAGGAGTACATCTCACACCCATACAGATATTTAGATTTATATAAACACATCTTATATAAATATATCTAAGATATGCATAAATACTCCTAGACAAACACAATATCACTCATCTACATATATACACATCACATAACCACGTAAACATTATCTCACGTATACTTATACATCTATAATAGTTAACAATAAACATACACTCACATTTTTAGACAGTTCAAACAACACACACTTACCTCCAAACAATCACAAACCAAGGAACTATTTTGTTATATTCAGTTAGATACATCAAAAGGATTTTAATACACACAAACATTCATACTTGAATTATACACTCTGAAAGGCACTTGATGAACTTAAATAAAATTACATACACACAACATACATATACACAGAAACCCAAACAAATTTTTATATTGGAAATATAAACAAAATATAAAGCAAAACAGCTATCGAATAAATATATCTCTACATATATATATATGTATATATATATATATATAACTATGTATTGAAGATAATTAACATAAAGATGTGTGTATAATTTTTAATTTTAAGCTTACACATCATTAGGATTATTATACAACATATAATAATTTATAAATATCAAAACAATATTTACTCATCATGATTTTTTATCATATAACAATAAAAATAATTACACACACACACACACACAAAGCATAATCACCCACAAAACACAAAACACCCACAAAATACCTCCTAACATACTCACATACACAAAAAGCACACACATTACATTCACCTACACCCCTGCTCATACAAACGAACACAATAAACCTCCACATAAACCCTCACATACTTATATGTTTCTTCATACTTTATTTGAAAAATTAGATAAAATATTATGAAACAGTTAATAGAAAAACATATAATATTTTATTTATTTTAATCTTATATTTATGTGTAAAAACATAAAATTCATTGTAAATTTACAGAGTTTTCTTTTTGGTATATATATATATATATATATATACAAATTTCTAAATAAAATTCATTTCAAATAATTTGTAATATTTGAAAAAATGTAATATAAAATGTACAAATAAATTTTATTATTTTTTCTTTCAACGAATTTCCCCTCAGAAAAACACAAACAAATTTTTATAATTAAAAAAATTATGTTTACTTACAATTTACATGATCAATACTAATAATAAAAAAAGCACACAATTTTTTAATAGATATATATATATGTAAATATTAAAAGTGTGTGTATATTGATATATATATATGGATATTTGTGTGTGAATTGATAGATACATGGATGTGTGTGTGTGTATTGATTTATATATGGTTGTGTATGTGTGTATATATTGATATATGTGTGGATATGTGTGTGTATTGATTTATATATGGATGTGTGTGTGTGTATTGATTTATATATGGATGTGTGTGTGTGTGTGTATTGATATATATATGGATATGTGTCTGTGTGTATTGATATATATATGAATGTGTATGTGTGTGCGTATTGATATATATATGGATATGTGTATATGGTTATATGTAATCTATCTACATTTGTGTATCAATTATATAAATGTTTTGATATAAGTGTTACATACATGTTGATTATATTTAAAAATGTGTATGTGTATACATCTATACGTATTATATGTGTAATGATTTATATATATATGTATACATAACAAGGTTAGTAGATTGTTAAAGGGTAAATAGATGTTTATAGAATCTTATGTGCTTATGTGTGTTTGTGAGAGTGTGTAAACTAATGTTAAGCTGGGAGTAGAATGCACTTATGGATGTGTATAGGGGTCTAGTTGTATGTAAGTAAAAATGTGTAAATAACTAGTTACGTTTTGAATAGATAATTTGAAATGTGTATATAAGGTAAGTGTGGTTAATAAAATAATTAAATAATAAACAGGTTGAGTAAATTATTATAGCTTTTTTAAAAATAGTAAAAAGGGAAAAAAAATAAAATAATTATAATATAAATTGACAAATTTGTAACTAAATAAATTTGTGCTTGATTTGTGGATATATGCATTATAATTTAAATAAGATGTGTGTGTACAAATCTAAAAATTGAAATATTCATTTATTGATGGTTAATGAAGCGCTGACAATGTTATGAAAAATGTGTACTAGATAATGCCTGTTATATACAAGTCTAATTAATAGCAGTATGTAAAAATAAAAAATTTGTTACATCATTGTGTGTATATGATTTAAGACGTGAAATTTAATGAATAAAGTGAGTTTAAGATATATAAATTTGTTTTGATATCATTATGTGTATACTTTGCAGAAAATAAATTAAGATTAAAAATAAAGTGTGTATATACACACAGACAGTTAG
>JADHZB010001838.1:0-37226 GCA_015657535.1 Nephromyces sp. MM_2019
GTGGTGTTGGGTGTATGTCATCGTAAGCACAGCAAAGGAGAGTACCTTGAGCAATGTGCAGCATTTAAGCATCAGTATTGCATAGGCTCTTATCAGGAGAGTGTGTATCTCTTGGTGTGTGTGTGTGTGTGTGTGGTGTTGGGTGTATGTCATCGTAAGCACAGCAAAGGAGAGTACCTTGAGCAATGTGCAGCATTTAAGCATCAGTATTGCATAGGCTCTATCAGGAGAGTGTGTATCTCTTGGTGTGTGTGTGTGTGTGTGGTGTTGGGTGTATGTCATCGTAAGCACAGCAAAGGAGAGTACCTTGAGCAATGTGCAGCATTTAAGCATCAGTATTGCATAGGCTTAAATTCAGCGTTGACACTCTGCTTATGCCTTGAATGGATTTGCTACATCCCATGGACCAGAGATCCTCCTGCACACACAAGATGGCTATCAAGGCAGGTGGGAGCTTAACCACCACACGTCACTTGGAGCAGCATTTATGGTTGGCACGATTAGGGGAACATTTGAGGGTGTGGGCGATTGGTATGAAGATGGGAAAGTCGATTAGGAAGTTGAAAAGAAAAAGTAGAGTATAAGGCTGAAGACAAATCTCACGATCCATCAAGGTAACCCTTGATGACACACAGAAATCTCATTGAAAGGGCGTAAAAAAGTGCCTAAATGTTAAGTTGTGTATGTTAATACAGTGCACCAGCCTAAATCTTCACGAATATTTGGTATAAATCGACGTATTCGCAAAGAAACCGGATTCTTTGGGTAATTTGTGCACCACTCCACGAAAGGAGTGTCTTGAAGTTCCTTCAGCGAGTACTTTTTATCTATTAAGCTCCACGAGACCCATTTAGTTTTCGAGAAAAAACTCTTTTTAACTTACACTTTGTGGTGCTTCAAGGATTGCATCAAATTGGGGATTCCAGCGATGAAGAGGGACACCCTGAAAAGCATTTATCGTTTTTATATGCGTGTGGATATATCTAAACCTCTTTTCTTCTTCTTCCTCGTCTTCTTCTTCCTCGTCTTCTTCCTCGTCTTCTTCTTCTTCCTCGTCTTCTTCTTTTTCTTCTTCCTCGTCTTCTTCTTCTTCCTCGTCTTCTTCTTCTTCCTCGTCTTCTTCTTCTTCTTCTTCCTCGTCTTCTTCTTCTTCTTCCTCTTCTTCTTCTTCTTCCTCTTCTTCTTCTTCTTCTTCCTCTTCTTCTTCTTCTTCTTCTTCCTCTTCTTCTTCTTCTTCTTCCTCGTCTTCTTCTTCTTCCTCGTCTTCTTCTTCTTCTTCTTCTTCCTCGTCTTCTTCTTCCTCGTCTTCCTCTTCTTCTTCCTCGTCTTCTTGTTCCTCTTCTTGTCGTGTGTTAGTTGTTGGGCACACACACCATTCCATCTGCGCCTGCAGCTTTTTCCGGGTGCTTCGTTACGTGTGCGCTTTGCGTGGAGCAAGCATTATTTGAAGAGTTAGAAGAAGCGAGCAACTTCAAGCTTACCATAAGAAGAATCCAAAGGCTATCAATCTTCCGCAGGCAAACCAAGTGATGGCGAAAGCCATTAAGCAAGAGATGCCAAACTTTATAAGACCCTTCCATTCCTCCATCTGTAGTGAGTTGAAAGGACACCAAACAGATTTTGCAGAGCTTTTTTTGATGAGGATGTGGGTGCCTCTATTGTCGCTTCACTTTTGATGCTGAAGATGAGGTTTTTTCTAGTAGAAAGAGCGTAATTCGTCATTCAGTAGGTGGTGCTTTGCATTCTATCAAAGAATCTTATATCTTGTTCAGTGCAGTACTTGAGAGTGAGTGGACGCATTTCATCTGAATGGCTTCCAGCTTGTGCGTGTGGTTTGCATAATGCATGTGTGTTTGTGTGTGTGTGTGTGTGTGCTTCTTCCACAACGCAGAAACGAGCGTTTGATATTCGCTACTATTGGAGATGAGATCAAGCTGTGGAATCGCCATTTTTTAGGCATTGAGTCTTTGCACACACATTTTATACGAAATATATACCTCTTTGAGGGGAACAGCTAATGGATTGAAGCATATGAAGCTGTACGCACAAGAAACGAAAACGAATATCTTCAGCATCTCTCATTGTGAGTTTGAGTGTCATTTCTGCCTGCCGAATAGTACAGATTCAAACGGGAAAAATAACTGCAAAGTATTAGCAGCAGAGACTCACTGTATTCCAAAGAAGAGAAAGAAGAAGACCTAGAGAAAAAAGAAAACATCAAAGAAGATCTTAGCTTAAGAAGATGATGATAAAAAAGGTATATAAAAGAATGCAAAAAGAGCAGAGCATAGCTCAAGTCTCCGAGAAATGGGCAAAGATTTACAGGATGTTAAACAAAAAAGACGGGAAAGAAAAGCGAAAAAAAGAGGAGTTGATGTCGTCAGAAGCAGCTGAAAAAGAATGGAAATGAATAAAAACGAAGCTAATGAAGAAACAAGAAGAAGCAAAGACCGTAGAAACCTTTTCTGGGAGAAGAGTAGGATCAGAAGCCAAAAAAAAAAAAAAAAGTGCTCTTTATGACATTTTTGGGGAGGATGAATGCTCATTTAAGCTATGAATTAGCTCCTTGAAGCTTTCTCTGAGAGCATGCTAAATACGCACACACAAGATTGAAATGAGCGATTCTTTATCAGTTCAAAACTCGACATAAACAAACCACACACACGCTTGAAACGAGCGACTCTTTTTTCAATTAAACCAAAGAAGAAACAGCTAAAATCCAAAGGATGAAAAGAAGAGTTAAAGCATCTAAAAACTGTGGAGCCACACAACACACACAAGCACCAACACACACAACACACACAAGCACCAACACACACAACACACACAAGCACCAACACACACAACACACACAAGCACCAACACACACAACACACACAAGCACCAACACACACAACACACACACACAGGAAAATATGAAAAGAGGCTACACAGTCATGTGTAGATGCATAGGGAAATTACCTGCAGGTTCTCTCTTAGCCTTGAGGCTAAAAGCACTGAGGAAAATATTGCAGCACTCAGCGATAAAGATGAAGTCTTTGCTGTCTGTGATATATCCCAAATGCTGAAAGACATGCAAGCAAAACTGCGTCGAAATTAGTAAAATTCATAGGAAAAGGCAAAAAGAAAACAATGTGAGAGCGACGACACACACACAAGCTTTACTAAGAGTTGAAGATGTCACTATAAAAGGGTGCAAGACATTGTGAGTCCCACCCCTTGGAAGATTTCACATATATTGAAGATATCAAAGAAAACCTTGAAATTTCAGAGCAGCCTCAGCTGAAATACCTGTAATATGCCTGATAGCTTCGAAATAATACGTGTAAGAGGAAGGAGCCTGAAAAAATATAAAATTTGAAGATTGCAAAGTACAGAAGGTGTGTGGGCATTTTAAAGGCCCGCCAGTGGTGTCTTCTACAAATCTTAAAGCACTGAAAGTCACGATTTTTGCTTATTTCTTTGCCGACAGAAAGACAAAACTAAYTTAACTAAGAATTCTTCAAATGTGTGTTTTAAGTGAATTTTATGGGAGTTTTCTCCAAGTTTTCTCCAAGTTTTCTCCAAGTTTTCTCCCAATTTTCTCCAAGTTTTCTCCCAATTTTCTCCCAATTTTCTCCCAATTTTCTCCCAATTTTCTCCCAATTTTCTTATAAACGTTTTCTACAGACTTGCCGTTTTGCCAAAAAAGCCAATACAATAGCATCTTTTTTTCCTCAAAATTATTAATCTAAACATCCACTGCCTTTTTTTCGAGCTCTTTGCATGCTTTCTATCGCTTCTAAATATACTGTTTTTGCTCCTTTTTATACCCGTAGAACAGGCCAGCACAGATACATCGTTGTATTGATATGTCAAAGTCTTTAAAACTGGTGTAGCAACCTGCATACACGACATGCATAGCGAAAGATTGAGAGATTTAGAACTATAGCCCGCAGATGCCACACAGTCTCATAGCATATAACATTGGGCAATATAACTATAATGAAACGACTAAAAGGTGTAAAAATAAAACAGGTGTCATAATAAAGCAGGAGGAAGAGGTACGCAGCAAAAGAACCTACCCATAGAGATCCAAACACAGCGATTGCTCCCCGAAGAACTTCCCAGATAGACCCTGAAGACACACATACAAATAAAAGCTTACTTGGGAAAATTACTCTCTTCAGGTACAAGCTAACTGCCAAGCCGCAGCTCTGCAGTATTAGCATAGTCTGAGAAATTCACGCCCTTGAGGCACAAGCTAACTGCCAAGCTACAGCTGTGCAGTAGGAGCATATTCTAACTATACCAAATCCCATATACCACCTATATGTATTACATAAAGATTGCATACCCGGAGAAAAACTCCAGATATAGTATAATTACCTTTACTATCTCCTGAAGCTGGTTTGGCAGCAGATAAAGCAGCAGTGACTATCGTAACAAAGACCAAACTCCTGAGATGATGATGTATACACACAAAAAAAATTGAATTGATGCGGACGCGCATAGGCAGAAGCCTTTTTATAAACACATGCGTAGTCAAAAAATACATCTATAAACACTCGAACAGGTAGATATCAAGTTTCTCATGTTCACTCAAACATTTGAATGCTTTAAGACGCCGCTATTCTTACTGCAATACTTAAAGCAAAGAACAATTGCTAGCTATTTCTTGATGCCACATACACCGATATACAAAGGCCCTTACCGGGCAATCAGTCCCCTGACGGACAATGATTGTCACTATATGTACTTTACCAGAGATTCCCGGCTAAAAAAAGCATAGATACTCAAAAAAAAATTACTGAAACAGAAAAAAACTCATTTATATTTCCCTTAAACGAAAGGCTAACCTATTGTTCATCTGCTGTACACGCAAGATGTACCACGCAAGGAGGTAACTCAGCACGAAACAACATTGCTGGGCGATACACATGGTAAACTGATATATAGATGACACGCCGACACATCCACTGCCTGCAGCAAATTTTTAAAAGGGAGATATTTTATATAGCTGGGGAAATCAAGCTCTGAAAGTTTAGGGGGCTTTTGAAATGGAGAAAGAGCAAAAATACCGGGGAATCACGCGGCAATACATTCGTATAACTTAAAAAAGTGGGGCAGAAGCCGAGAGTAACGGGAGTTTGAGAAATACCGCAAAAAAATATGCAGTTACTCTCCTCAAATATCTCTAAAATACCATCATGATTGGCTTTGGCAAAGGCAAAAAAATAGGTACTTTAGCAAACCAGTCAACTCCCAATAAGCTGCCATCAAACTTACGCTAAAAGGTATTCTGTAGAAACTATTTCTGCAAACAAACAGTACTAAAGAAAAAGAGATAAAAGGCAAAAAACCCTACATTTTCCCGTGGCCTGCCCGCCATAAAAATTGGATTTTCAAGATAAAGAAAACAACATTACTTCACTTTTCAAACCACTACTCTGTGCTGCTAGTACAACTCACCCTTCAAAGAGAGGTCAACTAAAAAGTCAGTGCTCACATAAGTATCTTCGACACCTTGGTCGAGATACACCACTTTTCTCCAATTTTTGTTCATTTTACGGAAAGTTTACCATGAAATTCAAGCTTTTCATGAAGTCAATGCGAGCTGCAGAACAGGGGTCTCTGCTTTATCTGGAGGGTGACTGCAGGTCATTTTTTGCCTGGTTTTTGTTGATTGAAGGGCTTTCACGGGCAATTTCTTTTTAGAAATAGGCTTTTCCTTGAGTTTAATCTGCCATCACTAACTTGTAAAGTGAATACACAGGTATTTCTTGCTAAATGTTCTCCATTTTGCAAGCCTTTTTTTCTTGCATTACTCAAGATTAATTGTTTTACCCCGATACTGACTCTTTTGAACGGGTGCACGTACTGTGTGAAAGTCTTTCAACGGAGAGCTAAAGGGGAGGAAAGAACGCTGAACTTTCCCAAAAGATTTGATTTGAGCACGCGCACATGTTTTTTAGTAAATCAATTTGCGGTTATCGCAAAGGAGGTGGGGAATTTTTTTTCTCGTACTGACCGATGGGAGCTGACCTTTAAAATCGTAAATTCTTCAGAGCAACCGCTGGTGTTGCTCGAAAAAGTACTAATAAAAAATATACATTTGTCGGCGACATAAATCGGCATAGCAAAGCTAAAATGGTACATAAGTTCCAAGTAATCATGTACGCTCAATCTTGCGGGACAGCATCAGTTATGAGATATTGCTAGCATCGAAAATGGTTGTCGTACTAGTTACTCATACCTTACTTCAAACCACCTAGATCCCAATAGTAGGAAAAAGAATCAAGAAGCCCCTAAAGCTGCCAAATTCTGAGATGCTAAGGTTTTACTAAAGGTACCAAGAGCTTTTTAGGTGCAGAAGACCTCGATCCGGCAACTCTCCCCATATATGCGTGCTAACGAAAACTTTTTTCGCGGATTAAAGCACCAGCTTTCCCGAAACTACATGTGACGACGGATATCTCACTCTAGAGACGTGCTTGTCAAAATGAGCTAGCCAGTGGAGACATGCAGTTACCAAGAGGAAATCAATTAAGACCCGATGGTGAGGACGAATAGAAGCTATGCTTGCAGTTTTTAATATTCAGTGCTCACGGTCAACGGAATAGCCCCTAAAAATTTGTAACAATATAAACAAGACGTAGAAACTCAGTGAATTGTAAGAAAAGCTAGAAAATGCTAATTTTTTGGCCACTTCCGCTGCCACCAGCATAAGTTGCGAAAGTACTCTGTATTAATGATCCGCTTGAACGAGCTCAAAATAGCAGCGTTTAGGTCGATCAACATGTGTGTGCGCGTTCGTGCGTATACATATTCCACTCTCTCAAAGACAGCCATTATGCGTTGATCTGCTGAAGCTATGTCGTTGCCCTAATTGGGCCTTATACATATTTGCTCTCTTGTTGACTCTTTTTAAGCTCTCAAGTATGAGCTTGTAAATTCACACGCTAGTTCAAGGTTCCTTGCAGTATGTGCAATATTATAATCATCATATTTCTATCATGATTCAAGAAAGTAAGGACTTAATATAACCCTAATGACTGATTTACACCGTATTTCAGCAAAATATTCGACCGATTCCACAAAGGCCGCCCACATGTGGGCCTCTACACTTGCAATCGAACATAAAGCGTCCGTATTCGGTTTGCATGATGCACTCACCATGAAGAAACCCCCCACCAGCATACCTGCTCTGGTAAAGTATAAAGCGCCTTGCTTCTTAAGCGGTGGTAACTAGAGAAGCTCCTCATAGTGAACTCTTTGCATAAGCAAATTAAAGACAACGGAATAGAGAGAGCAGCGCGTCAACCTCATCACACCCAATCCCAGAGCAAGTCACCCTCAACGCGCGTATATTCATACCCAATTACATAAAATGCGTTAAACGCCAGACATAGCCAAGAGTTTCAGTCTCAGCGAAGCACCAAAGAGACTTACAGCAAACACAAGCATTAATTAACCTCCCTTCACTCAAAAAACCTGCGAGCTTCATATATTCCCAACAAGAGAAAGAGAAAACATCCCAGCGGCTTCTTCAAAGAGTTCAATAAATGATATAACGAGAAAAATCTACTTTTCTGCGCCAAAAAAGCAAACAAGGGTGTGATGAGTAAACAAAGCAAGTGCATTTACACGCCACGATTTCGGCGCCAAGAGAAACCGCAGAAAATGGATTATAGCTAAATGTCAGCTATATTGTTGGGGCAATAAATAGCAGCCGCGCTAATCGAAGAGGGAATAGCATAAGTTTTATAGAGATGAAGGAACTTCTTTGAAATTTAAGAGCTACTTTAAAGCAGAGTTTCAGGACACACACAGGTTTCCACCTTTTTTAGCCCTGAAGAGTGCCGATGAAAAAAAAACTTCAATCCTGAAAAAAAAGGTACAATGAGAAAGTAGTGTAGAAATTAAGCAGAATCACTGAAAATGAAAAGTAGAGTATCGCGGGCACACAAGCGCAGAAACAAAACGTTTAAAATTGAATGCTTCCACAATCTATCAAATACCAGAGATATTACAAAGCAAACGAATTAAAATTTACACTTTACCTACCCACGAGAGTACAAGGCTCATGATACAGCCAAATCAGCTTTTTGAAAAAGTCAGTGCGTAGCACACACCCATCCTCCTACTCAACCCTGTTCTCACAAGTTTGGCATGCACCTACACACACATGCATTAATAGATTCACCGGTTGATCGATTCACTCATAGAAACACGCATTGATCCATAGATTACTGCAAACAAACACTAACCCAGAAGGCGTCGTCAGCATGATCTCGGCTTGGGTTTTGTCCCGTATGAGTCTTGTAATTGCTTGAGCCCCCCCCCTGACCCCCAGTGTTATGCCTCCCCCTTCCCCCACCTCGATGTCTCCCTCCATCTTCATCATCACCGCCAGCGCCCCTTCCTCCCCTCATGCCTGATCTCCCCCTCGACATACCTCGATTGCCATATGAACCTGTAAAAAATTGAATTTCAGAAACTAAAACATTAGAATGTTCAGTATCAGCTGCTTAAAAGGAAAGACTTGCAAATCCTCAAATACCCCGAAAAGCGCAAGAATTTTGCACACAAAATATAGCAGAGAGATATACTGGGAGGAGTAAACATCACCAAGGAGAGTTCAGGCACTGAGGTGGGTTCATATTACACCGACGGGCGAATCAAAGATTACCGACGGGGGAGGACATACCACCAAGAACCACACAAACATGCACTATTTAGATTCATACCACCGAGAACCACACACACATAACGAGTTAACACTCAAAACTACCAACTATACGCACAAACAATATTCATGCTCACACCATGGAATACCACACATAGACACTATGCACACCACTCACACCACCACAAACCACACACTGAACAAAAAGCAAAAACAGCCAAAAAAAACCTTCAGAAGAACTAACTGCTCAAATAAAACGCAAGAAAGCATCAAAATTACTTCATAAACACCACTCGAAACACAACATAAACTGCACACAAACCTACCAGGCTCACTCCACACTTTATATACAAAAAGACACACACATTTAAGCTCAAAACCTCACATGCAAACACACAAACACACACACATGTTGACGCTCAAAACAAGTACTACACAAACCATCTCTATGATCCCCTTCATATCTTCCACTAGTAAGATAGTTCACAAAGTTTTGATTGATGACAGAAGAATCAAAAGCTAAGCTCCTAGTCCGGTCAATGATTTGCTGGTAAATACTAGGAGAAGAGGCTGTCATTTCTAATCGATTCTTTTCACTATCAATTTTTGCCTCTGGAGATATATTTGAAGATTGGAGGAGATTGATGAAGAAGAAGCACACGCACACACCACATGGAAAGGGCTAAAAGAAGATGCACAAGACACACACACACGACATGGAAAGAGCTAAAATAAAATACACAAGACAGACACACAGAGGATTATGCACACACCACTTTCTCCTGTCTCAACCATTAAAACGGACAAGCTATTGGATGATATATAAATCAAACTCTCCAGGCCCTCAAGCCACTAACTTCTATCATACGAGAAAATACGAGATGCTTAGACTGCAATGCAGCAACGCTACGATCGCAGAGACACGATCTTTTTGAAGAGAAGCTTCAACTCCTTAGACTATACATTCAAATTTAACAGCCAAAGTTGCAATAAAACACACACATGAAGAAGAAACAGAGGAAAAAGAGCATCAGAATGTAATGAAGCTGAAAATTCACCCAATTTCTCGTTTCTTATCAGATTAACGATCCATCGTTGAGCTACATCCGAAGGAAGGTTTAACTTATAAGCAATCATGCTGAAGAAAAAAAAGGCAGATACGCACACAGAGTGAGAGATACTCGAGGATGAAGAGACAGAGAGAGAAACATACTCAGATGGAGACACACACAAAGATATACACTGAGTGAGATACACAGACGAATGGAGAGAGAGATACGCAGATGGAGATACGCACGCAGACAAACACACACAGACACAACAGATCAATGCAGATTTCCTTAACATTTGGCAAGAAACAGTTCCCTACTGATGCCTACTTAATAAAGATAATGTAACGGGACTGAAGATTTTCCCCTAATTGCTAATAAAACCTTCCCAAAAGAAGTGTCAACATGAGAAAATAACAGCACACAATGGACGTTGCTTCCAAAAGAAGCAAACACACAATGTATGGAAAAAATACTTTTCAGGCAGCAATTCCACACACACACTCCCGAAATAACGTATTTCCCATAGAAAAGCTTTAAAAATATCACAAATAGCATCAAATCTTTCAACCTACTCAAGATTGATGGAACGATGGATTCTGCAGTAAATCTCAAAAATGAGAAGTCGTGAATGCTCTTCAATTGCAGATTTGAGCGGCTCAAGAAAGAAGTCCGTAGCACAAATCTGAGAAGGAAGAGGAAGGAGAAATGTGGGAATTGAAAGGGAAAAAAAGGCTGTTTTCTCTACCAAAAAACGGTGGAAATTTTGCATTTTGATAAGGGAGTTGGCAGTAGTGGAGAAAGCCAAGAGGTTTTGCGTGTGCATAATGTCTGTGTGTGCGTGCGTGTGGTGAATATAATCTTGCATACACTTTCGTAAGTGCAAGAGTCTGAGGAAGCACTTGGTCGGCTGTCTCTCCGATCAACTTTGAGGGGTGTTCTTTGGTGCAATAGAGGGCGTCGTTGTGCGTAGCTAGCTAGGGGCATTGTCCTGTGTGTGCGCAGCTACTTGGATGTGTTGTTCTGTGTGTGTAGTTAGTTTGGTGCGTTATCCTGTGTTTATAGCCAGATGGATGTATTCTCCTGTGTGTGTGTGCAGTTAGCTGAACTCCTTGTAATGTGTGTGTGCACCCTTTTTTGATGTATCTTACTGTGTGTGTACCCAGTTGGACGCCTCGTCCTGTGTGTGTGCAACCTTTTTTGATGTGTCTTCCTGTGCGTGTACCCCATCAACTTCTGCATATCGTGTGTGTTTCCTTTTGGGTGATCATAGACTTATGCTGTCCACTCAGCACAGCACAGTCCTATTGTACTTCTAGTGATACCAAAACATCAGCACAGCCATTGCACACACATATATACCCAACCACCAGACTCCTCTCAAGCCCACGCACATATATAATAAGTAACACACAAGGCTAAATCACTGATGATCTTCACATCCTACACACACACCTTGGAAATGTCTGCCATATGGCCCTGAGCAGCTTCAAAGTTAAACTCAACGTAAAGAGCCTCCAGAAGAAGAGTAAAAGAGTCGGAGTACTTTGGTTTTGCGTGAGATATAAGCTGCGATAGAGAGTACAGGATAAGAATAAGATATACAAGCTATATTCAGGACAAGCACACACACATGTGTGAAGCGAAAAAAATCCACAGTAATACAAAAAAAAACGAGCGAATCGTTAAAAAACGTCATGCACACACATGGGTTACTCGAAAACATACACACAGCAACAACACACAAAAATGACTTGTTCAAAAAGCACTATTGAACACACACCCACACATGAGTAAACCTAACAGACACCCACGCACACGCAAAATAAAAAACCCACAACACATATATATGCACACGCATAAGTCAAAACCCACAACACACACACACACACACACAATACCAACAAAGATATATTAGCAACTAGTTCAAAAAGCAGTAACTATTACCCACACACATACACGAACTATTAAAACCTTTTGGTACCACATTTTCACACATAAGCATACCAAGTTCAACCTCCAAAAGTACATTTCTTATGAAGATATCAGGAATCATCAAAGTACTTGAAAAAAAAAAGTTACTCCCATAGAATCAGGTGTACATACAGGGAGATGTGTATGGCTAAGATTATGCACACACACAACACTCACATAAAATGAAAATCGCACATCGCAATCCAAGCTCAAAAAGGCGTGAATGCATAGCTTTTTGTGAGTGTGTGCATTCACAAGCCAGCAGTACACTCACAGGAGCACGTGTATGTCAACTACTGTGTGTGTGGTAGATTATATATATATGCACTATACAACGTAGAATACCTGCAGCAGAGTCTGAAAGTGATCTTTTCTTTTTCTGTTGAGGATACAGTAAACCGAATAATATCGCAGCATGTGGGGACACACAAGCTGGACTACCGCTGTATTGCTAATAACGTAAGGCAGTGACAGAGAGGAGTTATGAGTTGAAAAGCTAGGAGAAACACACACACATAAGTGGTGAAATCAGGAGGGAAACATATGTGATATTTTAAGAGGCATGCACACACACAAGATACTGTTGGGAGGAGCAAGCACACATAAGATAGTGTCGGGAGGTGCACACACACATAAGCTGTGAAACTAGGAGCCATCTACACACACAAGCCGTACATTCAGGAACACAAACTACACTAACACCAAACACACACATACCCCGCAAAACACCTACTTTTCAGCAAAAATAGTATCAATCAAGCTCGTCCATGTAGCCGAGACCATTGGAGTATCTTCAACGTATACATTGAGAAGGTAGTATCTCATTAAAGGCCAGACAGCCCAGTGAATAACCCAACTTCTCTGCAGTAGAGTTATCTTCTTACTACTTTCAAAGCTTGAGTTATCTATAAGATCTACTAGCTTTAAAAGACATTGCACACCCTGAAAAAGCACAATAAGACCGAGAGAATGGTTGAAGATGATAAAAGAGGGGGTTGAAACTATGAAGATGAAGAAGAAAGACAAACTTCAGAGTTAGAAGCTAGAGATAATGCCTTCATAGTGGCTTGAAAGGAGTGTATGCAAACCCGAAACACGCGAAAAAGATGAAAAATAGAATGCATACAGACGCAGCATTATGTAGATCACCTAGAAAACACACACATATTATACACTATCCCCAAAAAGCATATGCATCACACTATCCGCAAACCGATACACACATCGCACTATCCCCCAAAAAACGTACACATCATAAACAGCACACAACCGCACACACAAAAGCACACACAACTGTCCCCACACACCTACCTCTTCAACTTTCATGTTTTCTGCAGAAAAAAGCTGATCGGGGGTGGGATTTCCAGGGTATTCAGAACTACTGGCAGGGCCCATTCCTCCATCTAATATGCTGTTTCCACTATGAAAGAGGATGATCGAAGCGACTATCCCCCAATAGCATGAAAGTTTCTTGTTATGATCAGCGCCTAGAGTGTAAATACACAGGAGAGTTACGTCCAAAAATGTGAAACGGAGAGCTCCACAGTTTCAAAACAGTCAATACCAAATGATAATAACACATACTATATGAGAGAGTTGAAGAAGCAAAGATAAAAACCTCCGCTTAAGGATCGGAAAGCACATCTATATTCACACACGCATAAAGAGCTACACGAATAACATACACAAGACATACACACAATAGCACCACCCTAAAAAAATCCTATTGAAGGCGGCCTTACTCCCTATAACTGCTCAATGGTAGTCCCTACGCACAACCAAGCACTCAATTTTTCAGCTTTTGCACACATACATTCTCGCCAGAGAGATAAGCACACACAACATTGAATATATCGCTGAAAAACTTCAATGAGGGTACGGAGCTCAGGAAAAAAACAGCAGATATCGTCCCAACACACACACATAATGGCAGCCACAAAGAACGCAGCATCGTACACATCTACCTTCGGTAGTAAGCTCCATTACATGTGAAACATAAAAGTCAAGGTGACGCTTGGCATTCTTGTAATCGCCAATTCCATAGTATAACTTCGCCAAATACAGCAGCTTCTCATCCAAGCCGGCAGCAAACTACGGTCAACATGAGAAAACAAGCCTGAGGATCTTATCGACGTTCACAAAGGCGACACATATATACATAGATTAGCTACAGTATGATGAATCCCATTTCCCCCCTTGAATTTTAGCATCCGGAAAATTTTGGACTATGCAGACACATGGGAGCGCACACACACACACAGGCGACTGGCTACGCACAAGCGAAAATAAAACTGATTTTTCTCAAAAAATATTCAAAATGTGCACGTCCAAAGCAAAACGATGAGGATTTCACATCTTCACTGTATTAGCCCAAGAAAATGGGAAAAATATCAAACAAACATGAACAAGGCAACAAAAAACTGTAAAATGCAGCGAAAAATACCAAGAGGGGTAGCTTGGAAAAAAATGAAGTTAAAAGAAAACATCTACAAACATAGCTATGTCACACACACAGAGCTATTCCCTACACACGGAGATATGACACACACGCTACGGATAGCCAAAATAAATTGATTAAAACAAAAAAATTCATACTGGAAGAAATTCTTCTTTGACGTCCTTTGTAAACTTAGACTTTGAACACCACTCTGAAAGTTCTTGAATAGTTTTCCTTTCAGCAACCGAACCCATCCTGCGTATTCAAAGTTTTTAATAAAAAAATTTCAATCTGCCAGTATAATCACTTGATAATTGGGAAAAAAACCGCCAAAATCGCTCCTTTATATAGAAAATAGCAAAAATGAATGTAAAAATACTCTGAACAGCAACACATACCGATTTTGCTGATCTTTCTTGTAGGCAACTAAAGCCGCAAAGTAAGACTGCAAATAATATTCCAAATCAGCAGAAATCTTCATTGCCTCGGCCTTTTTTTCCTCCGTCATCATACAGCTGCTGAAAACTAAGTCCCTCATTGGACCAATATCATCGGCAGAGTATATCTAAAAGCGCAGAAACAAAATATGTCTGAAAACGCAACTAAAAGAGGACACAAATCTGATTGGCATAGAAATTTGCCTAAATCAGGATAATAGGCCTCATTTTGAGTGAACGTACACCGAGTTAGGAGGAAGCAAATAGCATCCCAAAACGTCTAATAATAACAGAAGACGTTCCTTTTAGGAAATTTATGCGCTTCATAAACTGGTATAAACCAGAATATACTTTGAAAGAGAAGTAACTTCCTCGGCATAACAAATAAAACGCGCGGGAGCGAGGCAAGTAATCTTCAAAATTCAACATGAAAGAGGCGGGAAAATTTTCAAATAACCGAATCTGCGCAACATTATCTCCAGCTCAGAGTATTTCTATGACTTCTAAACAGGGTTTTAGTTTCGAGGTGGTATGAGCGCAATACATTTATCACTAGAGTTACCACTAAGATATACCTTGAAATATACGTAAAAAAACGCATATTATTGCTTTTTCTCAGATAATTTCTTTGTTAAAACCCTCACTACCAGTATAAACCAAAAAAATCTACAAGAAATCAATATTTCTTAACGAGCAGCCTTTACTTGCATTTCCTATTCATAAAAGAAAACAAAGAAGGCACAAAAGTCTCTAAAAATTAAAGTAGAACATCGAAGTATAACGAGGCTATGTAGAAGAAAAAAAATATCCTTCCTTAATCAGCTACATGATCCATAGCCTTAAAAAAGCTCTTTTTTAAAAGCCCGATTTTGTCTACTACAAGCCTAAGCTGAATGAAAGCATGAAGCCACCAAAGCATGTCTTCTCACACCCTCATAAACGATACCAAAAAAAAACCGCGGAAGTACCCCTATTTCATCCACATTCGCCGCTAAGCGATCTCACCTGACGCTCCTCCAACCACAGCAAAACAGGCAAAAGCATCTGTGTGTCCCAATAAACCGACATGACGGGAAGAAGGTCACTTTTCAGTACTTTCTTCCCTTCGACGGGCGAAGCATTTTCTGGCTGGACAACTGGAGAAACGGCGACATTATCTCCCTTCTGTCCAAGTGTCACCTCTTCGGGTGAAAAAACTTCAGCGGTCGACATTTTGAAAGAAATAGTGGGATTTCTCTGGTATTCTTAATCAGAACAACAGAGAGTTCAAACTAAGTGCCGTGTCAAATAAAATCAAGGCAGAAGCCCTGACTTACTGAGAAAACGAGGAGGAGGAGAAAAGGAGCGAAGTAATGATGAATAAACACACTCTAGCGGACTAGAACGGAGGATTACTCAGGCATCAGGGAAGCATAAAAGCCAAGGGGGTTTCGTGACGCCTTGAAGTCAAGGAAAGCAGAAGCTGTGCAAGTGGTAGCGGCGCATGTCGTTGCTACCTACCAAATAGTGGTGGTGGTGATTTGTGCGATGCAATAGAGCGGACTTAGGAAGGAGGTACTTGTGTGCTAGGCCGTCTTTGGTTGATGGCGACAGCACACACATCCAGATAAACCGACACACACATACCCAGATAAACCCACACACACATACCCAGATAAACCCATACACACATACCCAGATAAACCCACACACGCATACCCAGATAAACCCACACACACATACCCAGATAAACCCACACACACATACCCAGATAAACCCACACACACATACCCAGATAAACCCACACACACATACCCAGATAAACTCACACACACACGCCACTATCTTTACGACCACCCCATCACTACCACCACTTCCACCCCCACTAAGACCACCACTACCACCCCCCCCGCCAGTAACACACCCCCCACCACTACCATCCCCTCCACCATAAGCACTACCGTCACCACTGCCACCCCCACCACCTTGATATATATGCCAGGTGATTGCTAAGGAAAAAAGATGTATTTCCACAAAAGGACACAATCTGGGCACCATTTGAGTTCAGGTGACTCCATGGAATCAGGCTGAAACACGCACACACACAGCAAGTTCAAAGTAAGCATAGGGGGGCTACGCTTTAAGATGACGAAAAAGACACTAAAGCCCAACCTTTTACAAATAATTTTGATGAGACTGCGTTAGTACTTATTAAAGCTGTTTTTTCACGCATTAGTCGCCTGCAAATGATTTATATTAAGCCCACTGCGAATGGTTCATAGCCAAAAGACCCAAAGCCATATAATACATTGTAGACAACCAGGAAAAGCATGTAAAGGACAAGCATGAAAAGCCTATATTTCGTCTAGTCCATAGTGTGAGAGAGCCATTTAAGGCGAATTTGCCCGTTTAGACTAGAACAGTAATTTAAGGAATGCTGAAGTCACGGGTGAAGGTGAAGGTTTATTTCCTTGAAATTTTGCTAGAGGGTTAAGCTGTATGGGCTGAGAACACAAAGCTGTGTGTCTTGCTCTCACATTTCATGAGTTATACGTATATTTCCAAATAATACATCGAACGATTATCGTCAGTTTTATCATAAAAAAGTTGTTATTTTCGTATAATTTCGCAGTATTTAACAAATTCAATCAATCGTTTGCTGATTAGGCGCTTTTTCATTCAATCAATCGCTTATTAATCAAGCTACACTCCTTCAAAAGAGTGCCTTTTCTTCCCACAAGATAATTTCATGGTATCGTTTTCAGTATACTTATTGAGATGTTTTTTCACTCTATAGTTACATTGATGAGAAGCTGTAAGACTAGGTATTCTTCATAAGCTTTAGCAGGTGAGCAGAACGAATGAAAAAATACAAATGCATCATCGAATGCCTGTGCCTATTACTAATAACCTGGAATTCCCTAGAAAGCCTAGACTGTGAAGAGGATTTACTTGTTTATTTAAAAGGTATATTGTAGGAAGCTGAAAGTGGTGGTACTTGCATGTGTGCATAACCCCTGCAAGAGGGAGGCAAGTTGGAGAGAATAAGAACTAGTTCTGAAATATTTGTGCTGGTACATGCAGGTCATTCTTTACAATCCTTAAAAATAGTGTGATTTGCGTTTCTTTCCGGATTATTTTTAGCTGCATTGTCTCGTTGAATTGGTGCTTTTGCCTGTTCATCACTGCTAGCTCGATTTGCGTGATGAATCGAGTTCTTGCAACGGCTATATCAGCCTAAGGAGGGCAGCATACT
Organism: Nephromyces sp. MM_2019; assembly: GCA_015657535.1. Taxonomy (NCBI): domain Eukaryota; phylum Apicomplexa; class Aconoidasida; order Nephromycida; genus Nephromyces; species Nephromyces sp. MM_2019. Next base: position 17,801 of record JADHZB010001838.1, read on the forward strand.
CACAAAAATTCGCGCAGAAAAGCACCTGTTTGACACATTTCGCAAACACCTGTTTGATACGTTCTGCACACACAAACACCCGCTTGAAACATTTCGCAGACACGAGACTAAGGTCTGAAAATGTACAAAAAGATAAGCGAGTGCCAAGGAAACTAAGAATATACATTTTTCAAGCAGCTACACTTCGTTGGGCACAATTGGAAGAATATCATTGGATCTGCGAATGATGTTGCTGCCTTTCGAAGCTGTATTCCCCAGGCTTGCTTTTGGAGTTGCCAGAGTTGTATACACGCACTTTCTATAATCAAATTGCCTTTCAAGTAAGAAAACTTTGACAGTCTCCAACGCAAATTAACTGGGGCGAAAGAACAGTCGCACATCACACTTTATCTGCAAACCTTGCTCTTGGCCCTGGTAGCTGACCCCTAGCCTTTCACAGAAAAGAACCCGACTTCTTCTCTTTATAGCTAGTAGCGTAAGTAAGATTATTTGCAAGCGCATCAGTTTTAAAGTGCTGGCAACTCATAAGAAGCAGTAAATACAATACGCACTAAACCAGTAAACGGCTCAGAAATGTATGCCGGTAAACAGCAAGTATTCAAAGCGCTGCAGCTAGCATAATACTCTACCATTAGCTAAGCAAAAAAGCTTAGCAGTGATAAAGCCATTCAGCCATAATAAAATACGGATATTTACCCCTCACACACTTCTCAATCATAAGAAGAGTACCTCCGTATAGAGAAAAGCTCAAAGAGGCACACATATTGTACACACAAACCAGAATAGACTTGGAAAGTGCGCTTTCTGAAGCGTAAAAGCACATTTTGCGGGCAAAATTAAGTACGTACAGAATGATTTATCTATTTGTTTCTTAGCAGAAATAGATTAAGGTTTTTTCCCGAAAAAAAAGGGCTACTTCGAATATTCATTTGCTTTTTCAAGTCATCTCCAGAGTACACCTTGATGACGACCAAGAGTACCTTCCAGATTCATTAATGGGGAATAGACCACTTCATCCAGCTTAAAAAAAAGTAAAGAAATAAGGAAATCTTTATTAAAAGCCAGGGATATTGCAGATTACTCTATATAAAATGGAGAATAAGTTGCTAAACTCCTACAACAAAAGCTATTTTTCCATAAAAAAAATTGCGATCCTTTCGACGGTGTTATTCACAATAAAAACTTTAATATGGAGGCTCTAAGATGTAAATACGCAGTTTCCTGTGTGCCGGTAAAGCATCTCGCACACAAATTAGAATACGGCATCCCAGTATTGCTTCTTTTATCCTCGTGGAGCTCCTGTGGAGTGCCGAATCTTATATGTGCGTAATGAAGGTTTCACCGTAGGGCTCTACTCTACGACTAGCTACCGCACAGTTTGTATAGACTTAACGTTCGCAGGAAACCTGGAAAAATGTTGTTGGACGATAAATCTAACTCACATTTACCCAATAGCTATCGTATAGACATGATGTTAAGCCTATAAATCTAACTGACATCTACTCAATGACTGTCGTATATATATAAATATATAAAAATCTCGCCGAAATACTACGCCTTACGGTGTCCCTCTTCAACTTCCTGATGTATCAACTCTTGCCAAATTAAAGGCATTTCCTTCAGGAGGTGAGTGTAAGTTGGAGAATTCATTAGTAACCTAATGATACGCCGGATATCCTCGCGTCCAAAATTGTGAGCCTCTGCTTTAATATAAGCTAAACAGGAGCTCCATATAGCATTTCGATCAATAGACAATGCCGGGGGCAAGTTGGTAACATCAGTATGAGCGTGAGAGCGTTTATCATTAGAAGAGAGAGCAGATACATCTATAGCAGAAGCGTATGATTCTCTGCTAGTTGAACCTGCTGACATGTCTTTATCAGAGGAAAACTTGGAGTCTGAGGAGTAACAACATTATCGCAATTGTACGTATATAAACAGGGAAATACACTGGTCTAAAGATAATTAGGTGGGGATTGGCTAGGAGGAGCTGTGAGTACTGGGGAGTAAGGAACTTTGAAAGAAGAGGAGTTCGATGAGAAGATGAGAGAAGCCGCAGGGTAAGCAGCAAATCCTAGGGAGATATCGAGGAATAAGCAAGTAGCTCTAAGCAATTCGTAAACTTTTGGTATGTGTGCGAGTTGCATATGGCGCTAAACATACAGGAAGTGAGCAGGTTTTGTTAAACGTGAAGAACATGTCATCAACACACACAGTTAAGTAAAACAATATCCAAGGGGGAGATTCGATAAAAGAGGTGTATTAGAAAAAGAGCTACTAAAGCATAATCACAGTCAACGTGCTGCCGGAAGCGACAATATGGAAGGTGCAAGATGGATACGAAGAGTTTTGAGGCACACCAACTAAAGGTTCATTAGAAAGCTTCAGTTTGTGTGCGTGTCCCGGAAAAAAAAAAGTATAATGAAATTGAAAAAAAATAAAGCAATAGAGATTTTCATGAAATGGAAAATAACACATAGGCGGAGATTTAAAAATGGAAATAAACCCTAAAAAAAAGGTATACAGCTAACATTTGGTCTCATGCATATATCTCAAGACTTGGATGCCAAATCAGAATAACTAAACAGATTGATAAAATGGAGATTTTACTTCCAAAACTTGGTACAAAAAAACAACGAAAAAGGTAATTTATACAAGAAAAAGACCGGAGTTCCATGCCTGCATAAAAGCACTTCTTCAGAATATTCCCGAGCAGAACACTACGGAGGCTTCACTTTCGTTAAAATTCATAGCATAAAAAATGGCGAAACGGAGACGAAAATGTGGCTGCACATTGCTTGCCATTACTGGGTTCATTTAGAATCGCAAAAAAACCATATACTAACCACCTTTTTCTTCACCTGTCGGTATTTCATCACTCTCTCTTGAAATATCCTGCATATGCTCGGATAAGGGAAATATACTTAACCGCACACACGCAAGAAAAAATGAAAGAAACTCCCTCCGGGAGAAGACCTCCAGCTTCTTGGATAGATTTTCGCATATCTCAAACAATGTTCCAGACATATCCTACGAAAGAGATGAGAGAGAAAACGTAGCACAACGAACACACACATTTAGTTAGAGACCTTCTATTCATGTGTGCGCGAGCGAAAGACGGAAATTTAGGCAGATGATTTTATCTAAAAAGCATAAAACAAGCTGGGGAACACCCAAAAATACCCAGGCGCGTGAGTTTGTACACATACCCTGGCGTCGATAAGAAGAAGACGAATGCACATAGCAGAAAAACACGCAGCAAACCAACAGAAATTTTGGCGTGAAGGAGCTGATCAAGAAAGAAGGCATTTCAAGGCGAAAAACAGCGTTGAACTCTTCCGCGTGTGAGTAGCGTGTGTTATGAAAAGATGTAAAATTGGAGATTTAAAGATTGAAAAAAGCAGTGAAACTATCAAAGAAATATCGAAAGTAGCTTTTACAAGAAAAGCATCAACTAAGTTAGTAGAAATGAAATGATTGACTAGTGCATATCAGGACAACATATACTCCGGGGTTTCATCACCGTCGATACAGTGTGTGTGCAGAAGTGTGTACAGGTACCATGTACACACTCCTAAGCCTCACAACACATACGAATACTAGTATACGATCACTCTCTAGCCCCAAAAAAAAACACACACATTAAAATAAAAAAGATATTCTCACCTTAGGAAGAGCTTGTGATAGCCTCGCAAAGTCTATCGCATCAAATTTTGTAACATTAACTTGAACCTGGAAAATATCAAGTAGAGTTCAAAGTGAAGAACTTATAACAATGATTCAGTGACTAGATTCACGTCTACCTCCCTGTACATACACTACAAATATCGTGAAAATTCCCCAATTTTATAAATTGAAAACGGGAATAAAGCAGTTCAAGCGTCATCTTCCAGAGGAAGACAATCACTTGATGGATTTAAAGCCATCGTATGAAAACCTCAACGGGGTTCCAAATACGCAAAAACGCACACACAAGGCGCACATCCTATCCCATAGAATGAGCCATACATGCTGTAAATCTCAAGGCTTCACACTCAAACTTTTACACATAAACCTCTCCTTAAAATCTACAAAAACACATCCCCGTAAACTTCCACACATTCACTGCAAAAGCTCAAAATACATGCCAAAAATCTTCGCATTTTACAACCTCTGAAGTATTACAAACTTCCATACTCTAAAACCTCAAAATATATGAGACACTTCCACACACATTATAAATTTCCAAATTCAATCCAAATTGACTGCTCGACCGAAGCAATCTCCAAAGACATCATCATGCATTAGATCGAACAGCGTATCTACTCAAGGACAACACCTTTTTCGGGTTTGCAAAAGGCATGGACACAATTATCTTAACCAGTAGCTAAGCAGTTCATCTGCCCTGCTATAGCTTATACATCTTATCTCATAAATAATTTTTAAGAAATCATACGAAAAAATCCTTACCAGCTGTCCCTACCTCCTCAACCACCTCATGCCATTTCATCACACACGGCTTTCAAAATTCAAATTTTCGAACCAAAACAAATTCAATCCATCTAAACTATCTTATACAATGTAACACACACTCACACACCCCAAACACCCGCCTCAAAAAAGTGGCGAACTTCCACCTTCTTGCACTCAGAGATGCAAAAAAAGTCTCACCAAAGCCTTCCATTCAATTCCCAAAGACTCAAATCTCCCAAGCCGAGCCCAAATCCAACAAACTTTCCCAATCAAGTTTGGAGGTAACTTCCTCACCCTCCGAGGGTTTCGGAAAGCTTCTTCAGTTCTGTCGATGATGTTCGAGTGGAAGATATTTAGCTTCACTAAACTCCCCATAATTTGTATAAGGTGAAGAAGGCTAAAGTTTTCAAATTTTGCTTCAATCTGAAGAAGAATAGCACCAACTAAACTGAAATCACCCTTAGCTTTTGCAATATCCGCATACACCGCGATTGACGCAAGTATATCCGCGAGTTCAAAAGAGTCAAACTTAGCGATTTCCGCTTCTAAACGAGGTAATAGTTCGCCCAGGAAGGGAGAAAGATGAGGGTTCTTAGGAAAATTTGAAAAAATCCTGAAAATTGCCAACATTTGGAGGCAGGAAAGTTCTGTATTAACGTGAGGCTTGGAGAGATGATTGCAAATATCTTCAAAGATTTCTGAGGAATCCGGGTTAAGCTGATATAGAGGATGAAGGATTTCAATTACTTCATTGGGCCTGAAAGTGGGGAGAGTAGAACATGTGCTAGAATTTTTGTGCATTCAACGGTTTACGCCAAGATGAAAGCCATACTGAATGACCGCGCTTTAATTGCTCTATGAATGTATATAGACCTTTGATGTTTGTGCCTCTTTTCGCCTAAAAAGAGGCCTACGAGTTTAATTCTCAGAAAACTATACACATTGAACATCATCGGGGGAATTAGCCAAAAATAGTAATTAATACATCTACAAACACTTCTTTACATATAGGAAAAACTACACAAAAAAAGCTGAGCATACGCTTATATATGCAAACTTATAAAATTCCTTCCTTAACACACACCTGAAAGCACTGATGCGATCCCTGACTGCGTCAACGAGCTTTCCTATCAACACCTTATGCCAAAGGACACTTGGTAACCTGGCATAAGCAGTAGCTAACTTTACGAGCTGAAATGGCATGAATGTGTGCGTGTGATTGGCGATTTGATCCTGCAGATGTGGTACAAGAGTTTCCTTCACAAAATTCGGAGGGACCTTCTTCACCATCATGATGTTCGAGTCATGTTTAACGACAGAGCTAGAACCGCGAGATTGTTCAGAATGGTGGCTGAAATCCTCAGAAGATGAAGATGCAACAGTTTGTGGTAATGTATGGAAAGTTCTTCTCAAGCAGAGAATTAGATGAGCAGGAAGATCAACAGAATAGGGAAAACTTTTCTCCTGAAAGCTTGGAGATGCATGCAACATACGGCAAGTACCAAAGCTTAGGCCCCCCTTGTTTCTCCTTGTATACGCAGCAGAGGCAGCATAGATAGTTTTATTACCAGCCATCTTCTGTAGGAAAGCTTTCATTGTGTTTTCTAGACTCGCAGAAATAGAGAGGGAGCGTAAAAAGTAAAATCTTCCAGTATGATGGTTGCAGGTGTCATACACGCGGTGAAACCCCGTAGCGCGCATCTTTTCCAAATTTCCTAGCTTCGAAACGCAGTTCGTAGCATTCCCTGCTTCTTTTCACAAGGTATAACCAATGAGATAGGGCCTGAAGCAACTAGCTCACAAGTTCATTCGCCCCATCTCATGATACTACAATAGCGTATCAAAACATATTAAGAGCTTGCGAATACAGAAAGTTGCGTGTTTTGAAACTGTGAGAAGAAAAAGTTGTGCGTTTTGAACCTGCGAGGAGAGAAAATTGTGCGCGCTACATCTACTGAGAGAAAGTTGTGTTTTGAACCTATTCAGAGCATGTGATCTGTTTTGAACCTATTCAGAGCATGTGCTCTGTTTTGAACCTATTCAGAGCATGTGATCTGTTTTGAACTGACTCAGTGCAAGTGATGAGTTTTGAACCTACTAAGAGATACTTGTGTGTTCTACAGCTACTGGGAGAAAGTGACTGTGCTCTACACCTACTCAGAGAAAGTGACTGTGCTCTACACCTACTCAGAGAAAGTGACTGTGCTCTACACCTACTCAGAGAAAGTGATGCGTTATACAGTTACTCAGAGAAACTTATGTGTTCTACATCTACTCAGAGAGAGTGATGCGTTTTAAACCAGCGAAGAGGTAGCAAGTACGAAGGTAGAGGTATGGAAGCAATCTAGCTGACTACTTGAAGGTGCATTGTAGAGGCATATATTCATGCATTTCTTAGCGAGCCCCTTGTACTATTTCGGACTGTTTTGTGGCAGTACAGTTATCTGCAATCAAGCAACGCTAGCTGCAAGAATTATACTAGCAGCAAAATCACGGCTACCGTCGATTTCATAGTTATAGTAATAGCATGCTAATACTACAAGCCAACTGGTAGAAGAAGCATAAGTTTCGATTGGGCCATCATCATAAAATAACTACAAGCTCTTTGCTACGTTGCATTACTCTTTGCAAATATGATGAAGGGGAATCAATACGACTCCAGTTGGTAGCTGGTCAAGTGAAAGCTGCTGCCTTTACTATCACGAAATTCGGCAAGTACTTTGCCAAGAGCATGTGATTCCGCGAGGATTATTTCGGTAATTTTTGCTGCAAAATCACCATATAGGAGAAGTGTTCCTTCGCTGATGATAACATGCAAGGATGGCATTCCATGGGGTTCAATCGTGAACCGGCCGATAGACACACAGCTTGCTTCATCAAATGCAGCGAGGTCCACAAAAGCGGTAAGACTAACTAGCAATATGGCAGTTGGATAATTATTTTCCTACAAGCTATGAATAAGGAATGAAGATGGGCGGGTGGGACCTTCGAGGAAAAGCCAAAGGGTGTAGGAAATCAAAGGCTGAGGTGAAGTTTGCGATACGTGTGTGTGAATTAGGTTACCAATTGCGATAAGAGGCAGGAGCAAAATCGAAAATCAAAGTCTCAATTGATTTCTCTAGCACGTGTGTATGATTTAACTTGACAAGTGTGAAAATAGTTAAAACCAGGGGGTATTAGCTAATTTAAGCCGCCAACATTATGAAGCAGCAATGTTTAACCAACAACATGCTGTACCGTAATTTAGCGGTCAAAAAACGCCCCACAAAAGCTATGAATACGGAAAATAAAATTTACATTGCATTTGTTAGTTGAAAATTTTGAGTTACTCACTGCTCCATAACAATTTATTTTCGTATTTTCTTTAAATAAATTAGAATTTTCTATTCACGCAGAGCGGCAAGATCGTCAGTTTTTGGTACATGATCGACACTAGGATTGCTGAACAGCAGAAACAGGTGCGATGATATTTGGACCTCATCATAGTAAAAATAGTGTTATATACCGACTTTAAAAGAGCAGAAAAATAGACTTGAAAAATATTAACAAAATCCTAAGTATTTCATTAATCATGGTATATTTTTGAAAAAATCAAGTTATATCTGAGAAGTTTCAGCTTGCCATCGTTGATGCAGCCGTGAACTTTTTTACTCATTTTTTAGGCTGAAATGAGTAGGATCTTGCAAGTACGCTTGTCTGCCAGCCAATGAGGACCTAAGTTGTCTTCATCATTGACTACTGAAACTAACTTACTTTTTTTTACATTCATATTCATTTTCCGCCTCCTAGACATGATTTAATCCCATAAAATTTAAGATGATTCTTTTATTTTCTGAATATTTGATATCATTTATACAAAGGTATTCAACATGTATAGAACATTGCACGTAGCCATCACTAGACGAAACATTTGCCTCCGTTACAATTCATAAGCTGATAAAACGATGGCAAGTACTTATAAACTGGCAAGTATTTAGACTTGCCAGCAAAATCACGTTATTGTGATTTGTCACGGGAGCACAAATCCTCGCACACTTCACCTTTTTGCTATACGAAATTGAGAGCTCTTGAGGAGGGACTACGCGCAGAAAGCCACGCATTTTCCACGTGTGTAAGTCTGCAGTATTTTGTGGATTATGTAAGTGTTGAACAACCGTTAAATACTAGAAGTACGTGAGCTGGCAAAAATAGGGTCTTGTTCTAAATTTTATCGAAAAAAAGCTTTTTCAAAGAGAAAAGTGCAGTCCTCGATCAGAGCTTATGTCTTGTGCGTGTCACCTCATAGTATTGTAAACGGCTTGTTAAGCTGGAGTCACTACTGGGGTCACTACAAGTCAAGTTATGCATGACCTTTTCATCTACAAAAATGAGGTACTAGAAGCAGTAAGTGTGTGTGACTTTATCATGTACAGCAAAAACCAGTATTCTAGAAACAATATCTTTATAAAACATGATTGTGATTCTGATGAACCAGTTCCAAAAACATACAATTGGAAAAAACTTGAATCCTTATTAGATCCTCATGCAGAGGCTACATCATCGCTTTTTTGGAGCCTCCATGAGCTGCACATACAATGGTACCTTCTACCATTAAAACTGCCAGTGAAGGAATATTAAAACAAAAACAAGAATCTCTTGAATATGAATTTGGTTTAAATAAAGCAGAAAAAGAAGCGCATAGCTATTCGTGATCTCCCAAGGCGGTTTTGCTATTGTTGTAATAGAGCTTATCACTTACTTCTAATTGGTACAAGACGCACTAATGGCGGTATGTAAATCTACTTGCACCTACATGTCTCATCGTAAACTAATTCCCCAGCATATCATTTGGCGACAGCAGCACTCGTTGCTTCAAAAGCCCAGTCGTTGAAGAAGTTCGCCTTCTTGATATTATTGCTATCAGTTGAGTTTTCCCTACTATTCGTGGAAAATCGTGAGAGTTCCGTGCTTTTTCACAAGACGCCGGGAATAGCGATAGACTGACGTTGCTTTCATCCCATAGCATTATAAAGCTTGCAGCTTTTTGCCTGGCAGTTCCCCCAGAGCAAGGTTTACAACAGAAATGAGGATCTAAGCACGAAAAAAGGCTTCAATAATCACCATCTAAGCTTCTTTGAAACGTAATTACCCCCTAGCATTTGTATGTCTTACACGCTGAGTGGAGGGTGGCTCAGCAAAGATAAAAAAAATCCATAAAACTGCCCAAGAAAAGCATAGAATTTATCGCCTGTAATTCATGCTTTACGAGAAAATGACGTTTTGTGGAAGCCACAAAATTTCAAAGTCCTGGCAAATTCGCAGTACTTTACGCTTTAACCATTGATTCCACAAAAAATTCGGAGTCCAACACCCACAGAATAGGATACAAGCTTTTCCTTTGCTTATCTTTATTGCTTAGAAGTACATATATACGTTGATATATAGCACCGGCGAACTGGCTGTTTCATTCTAGTAACTCATTACATTTAGTCCAATCTTATCCAATGCTATGGAAAATTACTGCCAAAAGCAAATTTTCCTGCTATAGTTAGTTTTATACTATACTCCCCTGCTTGGCTGTATATAATGGTGAGCATTTCTGCAGCGGAAACCCGCAGGTAAGGAACTTTCCACCGTTTTTTTTTTATAAAAAAATTTTCAGAATTTGAAAAGGATGTGGGACTCTAGAAAATCGATAATTTTCAGTGCTACAAGGAATAGCAAAAGAGAGCTGGGGTATGTAGAAACACAGTGCTACTTGGTGAACCCTATAAAGTGATATGAGTAAACACAAGATGATAGCCCTCTTATTCGCGAAATTTGCTCCCCCTCATCCCGCGGTCGGAGCACGCCGCGGATTTAGAACCACAAAGTTGGGATTAAAACTACGAAACAAAAAAGTAACAAGTTTTTTCAAAAATATCATTATGCCTCCGGAAAAAGACTGCCGCAAAAGTAAACTTTCCTCTTGAGCACAGAAGATACAAGCACAACACCTCCGTGACCCCAACGGCGTCAAAAAAATATCGCAAATTGCCAAGTTTTAAAGACACCTTTCAATTTCCCTCTTAGAATTACCCACCGATGATTTCGAGGTGATATTACGCGTTTTCGTCTTACGCTTACATAATGAGTTTCAATTTCTCAAAAGCATAACAACTTTTAGAGAATCCCATAAGAAGGGACGATATGCCCTACTCTGAAAAAAAATCCCCTTCAACCGCTAGCATAGCTGTTGACGATACAAACACATACAAAGCTATACATCGATGACAAAAAAAGGAAAGGGAATAATAAAATGGAGGTAACTCTATTTTAAGGCCGCAAAAAACGAACGGGAAACGGAAGGACTACAATTTCTCCTTCTCCAATGATGGAAACAGCGAACCTTGCTTTGAGGCAGGAGAAGCATACCTAAAATCAAAAATATTAACCAAAAGAGGAAAATGGTCATACAAACACAAAAAAAACAGATAACACACAGAGAGTAATCATAAAAAGCAGCAGGTTTCAGCGTGGAAAAAGGGGTTGCAAAGTTTCAATCGTGAAACTTGCTCAAACGGCAGGTATCTCAGGATTCGAATTTGATCCGAAGCATTAAAAGCAAAGCAAAGCCCTACACACAACTAGGATTAAAGCAGGTAGTAAGAGAGATTACATGTGTTGCTGGAAAAGAAACACTCTTTAGAATCTAAAGGAATAAACTATAGTAATTAAAATACTTTTCACTCTTTGTAGCTTTGATAAACACACAGAAGGAGTGTGCGGACACAAAATAATTGCTATAATAGAATCCCGTCATTTACCTAAAAAGTCAAGGTGAAGTTCGTAGAGCAGGAATTTAAGCAGTTTCCTCGCAAGAAGAGATCAATCATTCGTAGTGCTTGTACTTTCAGAGTACTCATCATGACTAATTGAGAAATTACTACCCAGAGAGTGTGTAAGCTCGAATGAATACTTCATGCACACACATGCCAGCTCGGAGCAAGTGAACTTCAATATGTGTTGTTTATTCAGGTATTCTACTCCCTCACTGCATCGCACACCCGAAATTGTACTATTTGGACTACAAGGTTGAACATACGTATTCACTCGATAGCTACCATAAATTATGAAAATCCTCCAAAATTGCAGAAAGGCAATTTTCAGAATTGACATATATTTAAAAATATATAACACACAAGTATTTGCTTACAAATTACTTCTTCTTGAGGCAAATCACACACACAAGGTAGGCTTATGACTTTCATACCAGCAGATACAAAAAATCACTCGCACACCCAAAATTATGACTTATCTCACACACTATCACACACAAACACGCACAAACACACACACACATCCCGAACCCCTAAATTACACAAACTTCTCAAACTAAAACTTCAAAAACATCCTCACCCCATGATCCTCTGGATATTCTGACGGGTTAGGAACAAAGTTAACATACACAAGAATGTAGCCGAACATTCAGACATATTATCGCCAGGTATGCCGCTGTGTGTCATTATATAGAAGGGCCAGGGGCAAGTGAAGGGCAGTACAGCAACAGGGGTTCCTTCAAACAAACTAAAGAGCGTTGGCATAAGGACCATACAGAGGAGTCCAGTGAAGATGTTAAGCTTAAACCTTTTGGAGCCCATTAAACTGTGTTTTAATAGGTAAAAGAGAAAAAATTGAAGACTAGCAACCAGAATGAAGTTAATCACTAGTACAGATGAAAAGGTAATATATAGTTATAAGCCAAGGATGGGGATGCACACACATGTATATTGAGAATCTATGCAACACGCACATATAGGGTATCTGTGGAACATACACATTTTCAGAACCTGTGAAACACACACTTTGAGAATCTGCGAAACACACACACTTTAAGAATCTGCGAAACACACAGATAGGGTATCTACAAAACATACACACCTTCCAAAACTACAAAATACGTTAAACATCTGCAATTTTTTCACATTTGGTTTTAAAAGCAAAATCTCTACACATTAAGCCCGCTATAATGCTGGAATAAAGACACACAAAGCAAACAAATCAATGTAAATTCCCTTTTTTAACAAACAGCATGAACTATTGCAGGAAGAAGCAGAAGAATACGCTTGAATTAAACAGAAAAACGATGCACACAGTAAACTGAGGCTAAAAAAGACTCAACTCACGAGTTTTTCTTCTTCATATCCCTCTCAAGATTATCCAACGTAACCTTCTCCTTCTTGTAATTTCCTTCAAACTTTGCATTCCCAGTCACTATGGAAAATATCAAAATATTAGCAAAAAAACTACAGTGAAGCAGCTAAAAAACACAAATTTCTGCATGAAAGAGCAAAAACATGCCAAAATAATACCAAACAAAGCTGTTTTTGTGCATTTTTATAGTTAAAGTGATCGGAAAAGCTGCCTATGAGTCCCTCGTGCAACTGCCAAGCAAAAAAGCTTTTTTTAGACCAAAAAATAATGTTTTTTATCTCTAAAAGCCAATAATATCTTCATAGAATTTCATCAGAAAATACTCGGAAAATTCTTTGAAAAAATTAATATATCGTACTCTCCTTCATGATATGTTTATTGCCGTTCAATTTCACTTGAGAGAATAGTTTTGAGAAAGCAAGTGTGCTTAATCTACGCATCATAATTGCGGGGATATAATTAAAATTATGAAAATAGTCGGAAATTATAACAAAAAGATAGAGATGAAGATAAGCTTTTTTTGTGATTCAATCTGATGTCCAAAAGAGCTCAAAATATCTTCATTGTCTTCATCTTCAACATCTTCATCTTCAACATCTTCATCTTCATTATATTCATCATATTTATCGCATTCCAGATCTTAAAATAAAGCCCAATAAACACACAACCAAATTCATTTCACACCTTTTGCAGCGTCTAGTTGCCGACGCAACGCCCAAATTTCATTATGAAGTTCTTTGAAGTCATCATGTCGGTAGACAAAGATATATCCAATTAATTCAATACAAACACCTCCAATAAAGGCGATCGTCAAGACTAAGAGGGAGTCAAACTTGTTGATAAATTCGCCTGCCATTTCGAAAACTTTTATTCTGCAGAAAAGAACACACAGAAACTTTAGGAACCAATTTTTCTAAGTTGAAAAGTTATTTTCATCTTCAAAATTTCAACTTATTATTCCTCTTCTCAGAAATTCACTATTTTTGATTATCTTTTTCATCATTTTTTACATCCTCTTCAAGCTGAAAAATATCCGCAAAAGCGAGATTTTTTCAACACTTTCTGGCGTGTGTGCGGTAAGTTGAACAAAAAAAAAGTCCATCAATTTCCAATGGAATATTAGAAATTAAATAAATCAAAAGGTCTCAAAATGCACACAAATTTCTCTTCTAAGTAAAAACCCCATCCCTTTGAAAGTTCATATCTTATAAAGGTAAACAATTAGAGGCTCCTTAAAAAGTACACTCAAACTCATCAAATATCCACCGAAATAGCAGGCACGTCGGCTTCTATCAAACAAGAACAAATATTTTTCGCTCTTCCCCCAAAAAGAGCGTGAAAGACATGAAAAAAGGGAGGAAAACTAAACAAATCAAAAGAGAAAAGAAAAAGGAGCAAAAGAGTCTTTTCAGTTTCCAAAAAGTAGAAAAAATGACGGAAAAGTCGGTGGATGAAGACCAAGAGGAAGGAGATTAGAAGAAGAGGAAGGGGGAGGAGATTGGAAGATGAAAAGGGAGAGGAAGGAGAAGAGAAGATGAAGAGGAATGAGATTATGAGATGAAGAGGAGGAGAGAGGAATTTAAAAGTTGAGGAAGAGAAGGAAGAAGATTAAAAGATGAAGAAACACTGCCTTTTCGCAAAAAAAAAAGGCTCAAGGGAAGGTAGAGAGGATGAAGAAGACGAAACGATGAAGAATCGGCGTTTTTCCCAACTAACATGAGGTTATAAGACAAAAAAAAAGAAGATTAAAGGATGAAGAAGCACGGCTCGCCGTCAACCTCAAAACAAAAGCAGTGACTAGGAAAAAGAGAAATGCACAAAAATACACACGAAATGCATCAAATTGTGAATATTTCTGTGAAAAGCTTTTTTAGCGAAAAAGCATGCAAAAGATGCTGAAATTGAAGGAAAATACATTTTGTTCCAACTTTTTAGTTTTGTGAAGACGCAATTTCGATACAAAAGATGAGAAAGGAGGCTACTTTTTTCCTGAAGCTTGAAGTTGTGAAGTCAGCAAGAACAAGCTTCTAAGCAAAGTTCTGATATTTAAAGGTAAATGAGAAAGCAAACAGCTCTTTTTATGTTTTTATTGAATTTTTGCTCTTATAAGTATATATATTTGCAAAAAGTAACTCTGTGCAGGACTGCGGTAAAAGGTGCAAGAAATCTGCGAAGGGGGAGCAAGTGTGCGCTAAATCGTGTTGAAGAAGAGGAGAATTTGATAAAAAGAATAAAAAGTTAAAAACACATAAAACGCCAGTAAACAAAGTTTAAAATACAGTGTTTAACACTTCTTTTCCCCTTTCAAACGCAATTTCGCAGACATATTTAATAACTAACTCGAGTCGCAAATGCTTTGCAGCTCAGGAAACGAATTTTTCATCAAAATAACTCGGAATTAAGCGAAATTTACGAATTAAAAGTGAGATCTCGCCTTAAAAGCGTGTAGACTACGCAGTGTGCCGCTTTTTTTATTAATTTTTGAGATGAAGATCGAAACAAATTTTTTGTTGGTCCCAGTGGGCTGCATTATCCCTTTTTTATATTGGCTATTATTTTGAAGTAGAAATTTTAAAGGCAAAAATTTCGGGGGGTTTTCCGTATATTATGCAGCGAGTTTATTTTTAAAATAGCAGACTCATTAGTAAACATTAAAAAACTGATTTTTCGAGAAAATGAACTCGAAAACTGTTTTTAGAGATTCAGGATTTCAATTATAGTAATCACATTAAAATGATGTTTTTTTCTATAAAAAATACCTGATTTTTGAGACTTAACCATTAGTCCTCTAATTTTGTCTAATTTTTTCGTTAAATCCTCCAGCGATGAAATTTTGTTTCTTCTTTTTCATTGGAATGGCTAACAGCACCGTTGTTATTGTGGGAAGAAAAACTTGATTTTTAGATGAGCTTTTATTGCTCGTATTTCATAAAAAGAAAATAATTTGTTTTAATTTAGGGGAGTAGATGAAACGAAAATCTATGTAGAAATAGGAAAAGACAATTTGGCGAAAAAGCTGAAATTTTGTTGGGTAAAATTATCATTTGTTTTGATGAAAATAGTGTAGATTCGATTGAAAGAGATTTTTGTAATCAAAGCAGGAGAAAATCGACAAGAATAAAGCTGAAATATGATTTCATTTTTTTGTGTTTTTTGATGGTTTTTTATATTTCTTCCTCCTGTTTCTAATCTTTTTTTTTTGCTTTTTTTCAAAGAATTTTGCTCACATTCAATCCACGTGCTTCTTCCTTATTGTCCATCTACGGAACCGCACACAAGTTATGCGATATTCTCCGCGTGATAAGCATCCTCTGCACACACATACAGTCGATTATAATCGGCCCTCGCCTATACGAGAGCTTAGCCCTGGCATACCGTATAGCGCACTTAATTCGTCTAAATCCTGCACCCTCGCAATGCATTAATTGCATACGATTCTTATATATCATCAAAGCTTAAGGCACACACGCATACACAGCCTGCCGCAACGTCATGCCGCGATTTATGGGTTAATAAAAGCTTCAAAACGCTCTCATATAAATTACCTTATACTGATTCAATTTGCAAGTATTAACAGCCAATTAACTCTTTTCACATACACACATGCAAGAAACTTCATTTAATGAAACCTGCTCATCTTCATCTTTTGTTTAGTGCACTCTATTCCCTAATTTCGTCGTCTTCTTCCTCTATTTTGTAGTCACTTCCTCTATTTTGCATTTTCTTGCTCTTCTTCCCAGTTTCTTCATCATCTTCCTTTTATTCCTCTTCTTCGTCTTCTTCATCGCTTTCTTCCTCTTCTTCTCAGTTCCGCGGTATTCTCTCCTTTTTTTGACTTTATCACGGAATGCTTCCGTCCTTTTAACTCACTATATTCTCCAGAGTCTTCTCTAGCTTTACCATCTTCAACCTCCCAACTCCCTTCAGAGAATCCCCCTTTTATTCCGGCATATGAAATATAGCTTCCCGCACGGTAGGACTTTGGCTGAATATAAGTTTAAGCTAGCACATACTTGATAAGCATGTTTCATCATAAAACATGATCTTTTCTCTCAGATTTATACACTTTTTTCGTCTTTATAAAGTGATGAATTTTTTATGTTTTTTCACAGTTTAAACAGCAAAAATTATACCTTGACGAGGGAGATGAAACGAAAATAGAATGGTGTAGTACCCTAGTGTATACACGAGAAAAAGACTGGATTTTAGAAGTGTGTGAATACTCTGATTTACATAAGCTAAGGTAGAAAGAGAAGCTTAAAGGAGAGGGAATTTTTTTTTGAAGAGAATTTTACCCGGCGCAAATTGCAGGAAGTTTTGAAGAAGATGAGGGAGAAGATGAAGGTGAAGAAAAAGAAAACGCAGCAGAAAAATAAAAAAGACATAAGAAGAAGAGATCGAAGAAGACGACGAAGAGATAAGCCTATATTATCTCCGGATAAGCATCCTTTACCGAAAAAATTGCATTTTAGCTTAAGATTCCGTCGAAATACTTAGAAACAAAAAAAAACTGCAGTTTCTTAGCTTTTAGATGATAGATGAGAACTTTAGCGTCTTCAGCTCGGAATTAACACACTTTAACTTCAAAACATGCTCTTCACTTTATACAGAACTTGGAAAGTCGGTAGCAGAGAGCAGAAGAAACCCAGATTGTGTGTGCCTAAAAAGCAGGATGAAGGTAGCTGCTTCGGAAACGCAGATTGATGTTCCTTATGATTCTTCAGATGAGCTTGTAGTGGTAGTTGATGAGGCAAACCACGAAGTTGGGCGTGCTTTAAGACAGGAAATGGTGAGTTTGTTGGAATTATGGGGTTTTTTTTTTGAAGAAGCGTGTGTATGATGCGAAGTCTTTTTCTTTAATTGTTCTGAAGGAGGTGTGGTGCTGAGTAAGGGAAGTGCTGAAAAGTTGGCGAATTTTTTCGATTTTTGAAAGTTCTTTCTCCGTAGAAGACAGCACTAACACTGGCGGTCTTTTCCAATTTTTAAGTTTTTTCAAAGGTATTTAGCAGCGATATTCCACCTTTTTTGCACGTAAAAAATTTGCCTTTCTTTGGCATCCCTAAATGATGTTAAGGCTGGTTTGTACGTATTTACAACACACACCCTTTCCCAGCTTGAAGTGTCTTTTTTTTTAAATTTTAATTGATTGTCGTATTAACGTGCTGCTTGTGTGTGTGCCTGTATGTCTGTTTGTATATCTCTATGTGTTTGTGTGTGTGTATATCTCTATGTGTGTCTCTCTTTGTCTTTCCATGTAAATCCCATATCCTAGTCTAATTCGCACTATTCTTCCGGTAAACCGCTTTCGCCGTGTTAAAAGAGAAACCTGCTCGAAGAAGAAGCAACTTCTTCTTATGTTCTCTTGATTTACCTCATTATTCTCTGTATATTTCCACACCGGAGCTACTCCCAGCACACACAAATTTGGCATGAAATGCGCCACTTTTTTGAGCTCAAAATTCTCCGTAAAAGCCTGATACTTATGGTAGCTTTCAAGGAGCTTCACTATGTCTGCACTAGCATAAAATCTGTTTTTCTTAAAGTTTCTGTGTGTTCTTGTCTTTTCATGGCAGCATGTGTGTTATGTACACCCATTAACTAGCTCTCTTTCTCTCTAGAGGGTTTTGTGTTTAAGCAAGGAGAATAATTAGCAGTGTATTTTCTATTTTAAAGGAAATTCTTTTGATTTTTCTCCACTTTCGTGCTTATAGTTGCATTGGCTACACACACAGAATGTAGAATCTCTTAACAGACGCTGCATTTTTTTTCAAATTTCAAACATTTTATGCAAGTTTTGCCCAAATGTCATCTTTTTTACTACGAAAAGCGGAAAAAAAATCTTCCTCATCGATCGACGTGTGTGTTCCTATATGATCGCGAAACGAATGAGATCTTCGTCCATCGAAGATCTAATATGAAAGAGTGGTGTCCAGGATATTTTGATTTAGGATTTGGGGGGATTGTTGGGGTGAGTTTTCCTGGAAAATTATTAAGAAAGTTTGATTTTACGATGAAGATGTTTTTTATTAAGCGAAAAAGGTGCAAAGGAAAGGCAAACTCACGTGTGTGTGTGTGTGTGTGGTGTCTGTGTGTTATTTGCTTTAGTTTGCAGGCATTTTTTAGCTTTTTGTTGGCTGAAGATGATACAAAAAATGCTTGTGTATGGGTGTCTTTGTGCTGTTTCCTTTCTTTTTCAATATTTTATTTTGAGTGCTTTTTTATACTTGAATTATGTTCAGTATATTTTGCTTGAGTTCTCATAGCTTAAAATCTACATAGCTTACACTGGTTCGTGTTTCCAAGCCTAGGTCCCCCCCTCACTCAGTACGTTCTCTTACGATCTACACTATCCTCCTAAGCTTTTGCCTTGACTTTCTTCCCTTATTCGATACATATAGAAGTTTTATTGTGTATAGTATCTAGACTTTGCTACGAATTATACTATATAAACATATTTTCAACGAGGCGAATTTTCATACTATGCAGGCTCATGAGAGTTATATGGAGAATGCCTTGAGAGAACTGCGTGAAGAATGTGGAATAAGCCGAACCAACTCGCAAATACACCACTTGAAGACTTGTTACTATGAAGACAAAAACACCAAGGTTTTTACAGATTTCTGGGTAAGATAAATTTTACACCTTAGATCCCTAAAAAAAAGATCCGAAACCCTAAACCCTAAACCCTAAACCCTAAACCCTAAACCAACCACCCTAAACCCTAAACCCTAAACCCTAAACCCTAAACCCTAAACCCTAAACCCTAAACCCTAAACCCTAAACCCTAAACCCTAAACCCTAA
>JADHZB010001838.1:37287-118393 GCA_015657535.1 Nephromyces sp. MM_2019
CCCTAAACCCTAAACCCTAAACCCTAAACCCTAAACCCTAAACCCTAAACCCTAAACCCTAAACCCTAAACCCTAAACCCTAAACCCTAAACCAACCACCCTAAACTTTAAACCTAGTGAATAGCGTATTTGTTAGTCTCATTGAGTAACATATTTTCTACTCTGAGCTACAATAACACATTTCATATTAAGGAAGCGCTGAAAGGATGAAGATTGACTGCCTGTATAGTGGGTATTAAAGAGTATATTTGACTCGATAATTGGGAGCATTTTGGGGGAGAAAATGTGTCTCACGGCAGAGTGAGTTGAGGCTACAGGCTTTAGAGGGTAAAGATGATAAATGAAGGTTCAAATGAGTAGAAAAGAAGAGGAAATTGACCAAGTCGATGATTTCTTAATGCTTTAGGCTGGAGGTAGCTTTTTAATTCCAGGAAATCAATTTTTAGACAATTTTTACTAGAAGAGGAGGGTTTAACTACAAGCTAAGAGCTACGCTCTATTACTGTGTATTCAACGCCTTTCAAATGCTAGGCTTTAATACTTTGTATCTAAAACTAATAAACAAGTTTGAGGAAGAAATGGAAAGTAAAGACAAAATCACATTTTCAGTCAAAAATAAACTTTTTTATGGAAAAATAGCGTAGAAGAGGAGAAAACTTGAAATTTTTAGAGTATTTGCAAGCTCTTTCTTGGTAAAATGATTTTTTTGGCATTTCTCTGTTAAACTGTGCTTGCACACATGTTTTAGCCCGAATTCTGCAGTAATTAATGTTCGGATTTCTCTATTTTTTAGGTTAAGTTTAATTGTGGAATCTAAGCATGGAAATGAGTGTTTGCATTACGTTTGTCTCTAGTAAACTCTTCACGTTTTATGCAAAATGCGAGTATAAATTATAGTAAGTTCTGAGACTAAATTTAGAGAAGTTGAAAGTTATTGAATATAATATAAAAGATCTTTGGCTGGTATATTTGTTTGTCTAGGGATTCTGGTTTCGCACGTTTTAGTTTTTGTTAGTAGTTGTGCATGTGTGTGTGAAGCTCTAGGTTATCCATAGATGTGCGATTTGCTACTGTAGTAGTTATCTTCAAGAACGCTGGAAAGATCGGTGTTTATACCCATTCTACATTGAAGAGGCTGCTTAAATGCCTTCATTTGCGCACTTTCTTTGACACATGTGGATGTTTTTGTGCTTTTTGTATGATTAATTAGAGGATGATACTTTTTCTTGTGTAATTTGGCGTTTCTCTCACTTTTTGGAAGCTTTTTATCCGTGGCTTAGTTTTTACGTTGCTTTACGTGTGTGTACTACGTTGCTAGCATTCAGAGTATGTGTGTGTATGTGTGATGTATGTCTTTTATTTTTTCAGCAGTTTTACTCGTGATGTAGAGTGTCATACATTTTTACCTTCTCAGCTGTGCTTTTATGAGGGACCCGCATCTTCCCTTTCTCCCCAAATTTCTGAAGTTCAATACATTGAAAAGGTAATACAAGACAGAAGTTTTCATACAATTTGGTTTTATCTAAATTTATCATAGTCAGCTCTTGAGAGATTATGGGATAATCTCACAATTTTCCGGATTTATGTTGCAAAATATCCACACATTTCAGGCTGAAAATCGCTGTTTTTTTGAGATGCTAATTGATTTCGGAAACATTTTAATTTCCTGCTTTCCATTTATAAAATGATGTTTTCTCTGCTTCTGTACATTCTTGTTTCAATACGCCAGAAGGAGAATTTATCTTCTTTTCAGGCATTGCTAAAAAATGCTGCTAATAAGGAAGTAAATAATGAAATCAAAGCTGCTCTCTTGAATATTTTTGATTTCCTCTTCCTTTACTATTTGAGCAGTTTTTTTTAAATAAAACCAGCCTCCTTCTGTTGTTAAACAATCTTCTTCAAAGTATCTTTTATGCTTTAGAAAATGTAGTTATTGATTCTTTATAAGCTACTAAAACATGAAATTTTCTGTTAGAAAAAATCAGAATTTTTGTGTTATCAATACTCTTTTTTTTTGTGATAAATTCTTGTGTGTATATACACTTTATCACCATTTTCATTAACTTTTGTGTTTGCAACTCTGCTCACAAATACATTTACTTTTATGTTTTTATATACTTTTTTAGAAATACTTGGTAGTTTTGGTGATTTTTTTTTTCTGTACGCTTTCATGCATATCTCGACACACATACACATACGCACACACCCGCGCACGTATTAAAAGTCATGTAGCAAAGCTCAAAAATTTAAGCTTAATGAGAGCCTGTAATGAAGGCATGATGCACTATCCCCATTGCTTTTGATGCCTGTTGGTAAAGAACAGGTAAAGAGAAGTGATGTATGTACAGGCTAGGTGCATGTGGTATTTTTTGAAGAAAACTAGTTAAAAGTGCAGTTAAGGATATACCACGTGGCTGCTTTAGAATTTTCTTTATTGTGTGTGTGAAGGTCTTTTTCCTGCCTCTTGATTATCGTTGGTTGCGGATTATTTTTCTTCCTGTCTCCTGATTACTTTATTTTCCTTTTGTATATATTCGCTGGAATATGGAATTTTAATGTCTAAAGCCTAGGAGCTGATTCAATTTTTCTGCACATGAACTGCTGTCTTTATTTCGTAGATTCCGTACTCAGAGGTGGAGCAAAGGATCCAGAATGACTCTGAGTTTCGAGTGACCCCCAATGGTATTAAGAAATTCATATTAAAAAGTATCTACGTATTTTTGTGCCCCCGTGTGTGTGCTGTATTCGCTATAGCTATATTGGAACACCTGTGTGTGTGCCTCCAAGGAGTATCAAAATATTCTGTATGTATCAGGCGATAATGGAGTGGTTTCTGCATATGCAGACACTTCTTGAATGGCTCTTGATTTACTTTTTTATCAATGAGTTATTAATAAAGTTTATAAAGGTTAACTTTACATCTTATACAGCAAATATGCGCACACACCCTTTTCTTAATAAATGCTTGTCTCTACTACGTGAATGTGCATACACTTCATGTTCATCCTGTTCTTGTAGGTGCTACCCATTTCCAGGCTCTGAGTTACCTCATTGCTGATTGTGCTACTCGGAACCCTTTAGCTTAGATAATCTATTTATAAGCTCTTTAGTGGCAATAGAAGCCTAAAGGGAACTTTATGCCGAGCACCCACTTCTAATACAATTTAACGCGTCCTTTTCCTACGTGGATTCCTAGCAAAGACTTGCTCGTTTCGTATTTCACATCTTGGCATTCTTCATCACAACATATATATAGTACTGGTTTGGCAGTTTGATTTTCTTTAGAATTCATTTTGAAAAAATTTTGTTACAATTATAAGTTGGTGCTTTTCTTCCTTTGTTAATATATCTGCCATTTTTTTCTGTGGGGTTTAGCCCTTTTTCCTGCAGTAGACTGAATATTCCTATGATGAGATTTTTCTATTAGGTTATAAGTAGGAAGCCAGCTTGATTTGTATATATTTTGGTGTGTTTTTAATATACTTTTTTACCATCTGCTAGTGTGTTGTATTTGTTAGCAGAAAGTGTGTCGTATTGATTTAATGCGTTCCCTCTGCATATGATGTATATATATGCGGTCTCCAAGGAAGTAGTGCTCTTACCCTTTACTCCCTCTGATCTTGTATGACCCCCGGTTCTTTGATTGCCTGGAAGTTCTGATGCCACGGCAAGACCGGGTATGGATGGCTTAGCTGCTGCACGAAGCAAGAGCTTTTTTTTAAGTAAGCATCAGTGTACAATGCTAAACTTATTTGTACAAGAAGGAAAGGCGTGCGCATATGCGCCTCTGCATCCTCTACTGTACTTTCTCCGGCAACCAATATGCAAAAAATTTTGTAATGTTTACTATATTATAGTTCCTTCATTTCTTTGCTCCATTCATTTCTTTACTCGGAGATCCGTGCGTACAAGGAGGCATAAACTAATAGCTTAACTTTTGTGGTTAGTGCCACCTTCTTCGTTTCAGCAAAGTTTCAAATGCCCTTTTTACAAAGTCCTGCCGCTGCGGCATCAATTATAGTGCTCCTAACCCTTTAAGGATTCTCATTGGAGAGAGAATGGAAAAAATTGTTAAAGTTTGTAAAGAAAGCATGTGCAGTCACTGCGATATTTTTGTTTCATTCATAATGAATGCTAGTTTATTGAATCAGCGTTGTTGTGCACGAACATCTTTTACTAGTACTACCACTGACTGAAATCACAAAGTCCTTTCCAAATCTAATTTTGTGCATTTCGTGCTTGATAGGAGCTTTTCCTACACGCAAACAACTTTGCTGTACTCTATTTATATTCTCTATGTTTTTTGGCAAGACAGATCATTAGATTCATCTAGACGGATGAAAAAAGTGTCCAAAAAACTTACATGCGGGACTTTGCTCATAGTAAATACTGTGCAAAATGGAGAACTAACTCTTTCGGGAAAAAAAATTTTTAAATTTCAATCTTAAACTGCGTTGGAAAGAGTCTTTCTGCTTGTATCGCTTGCTTTTAACTGGTACAGGGGGACCCTGCGGTTGCAAGTTTTGCGCTAATTGTTATTTTTTCCCCTCTTTTTCCTAGCGTGTAACTTGTTCCCACACCGCTAGCGGCTAATTGAGGGTGTTTCAAGAACTCCTTTCTTCTTGATACTGATGTTAGCTGAAATTTCTAGAGAAATGAATTTGAATTCTACCATATCCCGGTAAATATTTATAGGGTATCAAAGTTGTGACTCTTTACCATATCCTGGGGTATACTTATCTGCCTACGAACTTTGTGACAATTTGGAAAAGTTCTCGCGCTTAATACATGCTGACTCCTCTTGTGACGACTTGAATCTGGCTTGTGCGGCCAACTTTATCTCTTTTCTTTGAACCAATTGCTGCCAAAACTGAATCCCGTGAGCATCGTTTCCATTAGCCGAGTGGAGAAATAAAAGTTGGGTGCCTCTTAAGCACAACCGGCAGGCACAGCTGCGCATATTCAGCGCTATTTTCTCATGTTCATCTTGGAAAAACTTGACAAATGTACGGGCACACTCGGTACCAAGCTCACATAAAGCAGCCGCCGAGAGAATCTGTAACTCTCTGGAGTGGGCGTGCAGAGCTGCCAAAAAACCAAGTCTTTGAGTCAATGAGAGCTGCAAGTCATTAGAGTGGGCGTGTAGAGCCGCCGAAAAACAAAGTCCTTGAGTCAATTTAAGCGAATTTACAGCCTTGGTTGAGGTAGAAGCCATAACAGGCGATCAATTTAGATGCAGTTTAAGCAATAGTAGTAGAAGTAGTACTGACTTGTCTAGAAAAATCTCATTTTACCGACTGCACAAATGAGGCGTTCATCTGCTGATAAGGGCAGGTCAATATTGTACTAATCTTTTTTTGGGACCCAGCATAGGTACTTACCCTAGCATAGCAATACAGATGTAAGTAATTTACCAAAATATGCTTCAAATATTAATCAAGAGCATATTTTCAGCAGCATTGGGAGGGAAAAAAGCAAGACCATAAAGAGGTGAATAAGCAAAAAATAAAAAAAAGAGGGTAAAAGACAAGGTATGGCAAGGAACAACATGGTACCGAACTAGAGCAAGCGAGAGCAGTATCAAACACCTATATCGAGAGGCAATTGTTGCAATTCTAAACTGTGATAATGTGGTATGCTTATCTTCCTTGCTGTCCTCACAATAAGCTTAGCACCACCATCTGCGACTTCTAACTAAATTTAGTAAAATAGGCTATAAAATCGAAAATTCAAAAAAGATTAGATTTGCAAAAAAATCTAATGACATCGGTTTCCATCAGCAAATTTTGGAGTCATTGGCTTATTTATGAGCATCCCATTCGTACCGTCGGTCGCGTAATAGGTTAGCCACCAGTCCCGCACGCGATGACATGAAGATGCGCCTCTTCAACCGCGGCTAATATTATGATTACACACACATCACGATATTCGCGGGCAATGCTACATGCTTTATCGAGTATCTTCCACCATTAGCTGTAGGTTTCCGCCTGGTTGCCTAAAGCGCTAGTTTGCTTATAATTTTCTTCTGTATAATTCCGAGAAGCATTGCATCTCTGACATCTCCAGGTGAGTATTTGTTGCCCTCTCCCCGGTATGCATGATAAGGGAGGACGACTGCAATGCCGGGTAGAGGGCTGCTTTTACTTCTATTCATACTTTTTCTCCTCCAACGTCTTGCACTGCAAAGGTTGGGGTAAAAGCTCAAGGTATGGGGCTGTAGGTACTTCGTACAGATGCAGGAGGGTGATTGCAAGAGTTTTTATGACAGTAATGAATTACGTGTCTATTGAAGCAGGAATGAAACTGCAATTTGGATGACAAAGGCAGAGTGGATGAGATTATTTGCCGCTGCGGCCGCTAGCAAAAGCAATTATAATTGATTTTCTAGCATAAGCTTGACTTGTTTATGCGATTAGTGATTGATTAGCCTTTCCTTGTCTGAAACTTTTTCTTTTTCTCGCCCTGAGTTGTGCAACAGGATGTATTTCTCCCCAATTTTCGCCTGGTTTTGCGTCATAAGTTTGCCCTTCACGGTAATCATATTATGCTGTTTGCCTCTGAATCGAAGATAAGTCTCTTGCAATTCTCTATCATTTAAGCAATCGCTGTAATATTGAAGTACTCTTAGTGTGACTCGCCACCTCCTCAAATACTTGCATGATTGAAGATAACGAAATACTTTGAAAATGTGAATTTTTGACACTTTTTCTTCTATTTTTACGTTTTAAATTCTTTTTGAGGGCAGTACCTATTGCCGGGAGTGTGGTGTGCCTCTATATTCGAACGAGTCATTATATTTTATCAATCAAAGAATGGTCCCCTTCATTTTTTTTTCTGCAGATGTTGGTACTACTCATATTTTTCTTTATATTACTATGAATGTCTGACTCTGTAAAATCCTGTAACTTGGCAACATTTTCTGTATTTATTTGGCGACTCTCCTTTACGTTAAAGCTTATGTCTTTAAAATGTGATTAGCTTTTTTCTGAAAAATTCTGTGTTACTATTCTAGCGGTGTCTTTAATTGGGAAGGAGGCAATTTGTTGAATAAAAGGGGCACTATGAAGCTTGCTAAGGCAAGCAGAAGAAGATTGAAGAATTTTAAAAGGAAGAGATGTGAAATTTTGGATTTTTTTCCGCTATGGAGTAAATACATTACTTGTATGAAAAGGCCGAGATGTTTAGAGAACTTGCTTGGAACGTGTAATTCGCTGTACAAAACTAGACCATGGCTCTTGTAAAAATTTTTTGTTTTCTCACAATTTACAGACTTCGATGAAATCTCGTGAGAACTAATAGTTTAAACAACATAGTAGTGCTGCTCTACGGACAATTAATCCTCGTCAGGAGCTCGTTTGAAAATGCTTATGAATATAGGATGAAAGGGCTACGCTTAGACCCTTCTCTTGCGGTGCTTTACAGGGGGGTAGTTAGGGCATGCCGTGAGACTTTTAAAAATGATGTGGAAGTTCAGTCTGGAGTATTGATTGAATTGAAAAAGTTTATGAGGGAAAAGCCTTCCGGCATGTCGTTGGATTGCTTGAAGGATGAGCTTCTTCAGGCTGCCAGATTTATCCGGTATTGTAGATAGTTGTGTTTTTTTTTGTTTTTCCGCTTTTTTTTTTTATTTCTAGAATTAAGGTTAAAAAAAATTTTCATGCTTACATGTTCCATATAGCTAGAATCTGTGTGTGTTGGTTCCATAAAACCATCAACTGTATGTGTTGAATACTATTTGTTTTTTCGTGATGAGCAAGTGTTATATAGGTTTTTTGCTCGCTGTATTCCGTAACTATTTTAGCTCTTTGCTACGTTTACCACTTGTTCACCTAGCATCGCGTGTAGGTAAGAAAATTCATTGGCTAAGAAGCGATCAATATGATATGAACAGATTAGAGGCAACACAAAATCTCCTTACTCATAGTCAACATATATTTTTTAGATTTGCTCGAATTGCAATACTCTGCTTCGTTAACTTGAATTTTTTTCATCAGCTCCAACATAGTGCAAGCTGAGATAAACCCATCTACGGGGAATTACAAGGCGAAGATAAGGCAATCCCACGTGGAACTAGGATCGGTTGTTGAGTTGAAAACTTTTGAAGACTCCAATTTAAAAGTCTAAATCTAAATGGATCGAAACTTTTGAAGAATTTTAGGCCTTCCTGCATCCAGCTTATTCGCTGTAGCAGAAAATTTAGAGTGGATTTCTGCCGAGTTTGATAACTTTTTAACTTTAATAAATGTATTAACATTTTGAATAATCTGTAGGGCCCATGTGTGTGTGGTGCATATTTATGATATGTCAGTCAGAGATTAGACCGCGAGCTTAGAAGCGAGATTTTCTCTGGAAGTCAAGAATGCAGTGTCCTGGAGTAGTGTTTCTAATGGTTTTTCATAGGTATAGACATGGAAACCGCGTGTGCAGAGGCTTGCACATTCAAAAGGAAGAATCAGAGCGCCCCTGCGAAAACTGAGCATTCAATTACTTAGTTTTTCGCTAAAAATCCTCATTAAGTGGTTCTCGTTTCCACTCATGCTTTCTCCACTATTAACTTTCACGGTTTTGCACACAGTGTAACTTTGAACTGCTGGCAGTACTATCATGACTGGCTTACCTTCTCTATTGCTCACTGCGCTGTCTATCTCCTCTTCCTTTTCATCTGAATGTAGTGGGAATTGTTCAGGATCAACATTCTTTTAAAGAATGTAGTGTAGTTAATTCATGGCCTCCGCGTGCATCACTGCTTAATTTTCCTGGCTCCTTGGTAGCTTTTCTTCTCACTCCCTCACGGAAACTATATCTTACGCACCTAGATCTGCTCTGAAACGCGGCGAAACTCACTTTCTACATTGTTCTTCACGAAAAGTCTTTACAGTATGGGTATATATACTGTGCATGGTTACAAAGTACCAGCAGTACTGTGTCTCCGAGGGGTACAGGGTTCCAGCAGTGCTGTCTCCAAGTGGGTCGTACTGCGATGAAGCTTCTGGGAAGCATCTCTTAAAGGCACAAGAAGCCTATAAAGTGATATAATCATGGTGCCTTTGCAAACCTTTGATAAAATGGTTTTGGTTGTCATCACTTTGTACTGCGCGAGTTGCGTCACACCTCCCCGGGGGGATGTGACTTAAATTTTTGGGTTGCTACGCATTTAGACGGCCCTTTGTTCA
The DNA here is from genome assembly GCA_015657535.1 of Nephromyces sp. MM_2019. Taxonomy (NCBI): domain Eukaryota; phylum Apicomplexa; class Aconoidasida; order Nephromycida; genus Nephromyces; species Nephromyces sp. MM_2019. Next base: position 46,461 of record JADHZB010001838.1, read on the forward strand.
GATAGTTTAACAGAGTCACTTGATATTCCATTGTGTAATACATTCATCTTTCTGAATAAAATAAATTTCAAAAGCAATTAATTGAAAACAAAAGTCCTGAAAATACTTTAGGCGAAATTTTCATATTAAAGACTAAAATCAAACGAACTGAATTTGCAACAAATCTCGGACCCCATTATTGCTTTCTTTCTACCTTTTAAAATTTGCGGTTGTGCGCTTTTTTGCGCTTTTTTTCGCACTTGCTCCTGTTTGGGTGAGTTCCTGCGGTTGCAGCCCTCCGCAGCTTTTTCAGTCTATTCTTAAATTTCGATTGTCCAAAAGATTTTTTACGAATTGACCCCTCTCGTGTTGGAGAGGGGAATGTGCAGATGGACAGCAGAGAAGGATTCGTTTTATCAGGAAAATTTGAGTGTACTGTTGGATGGGTCATTATGTTTCATAACCCACGCTCTCTTGGCCTTCTTAGATTTAATTGTACACAAGGATGATAAATAGTATCATCTTGAAAATGCATAATAATTTCTCGTATGAGAATAATAGGTTGTTTTTTAACCAGATTATACGCTAGGAGGACTCCTTGCATTTTGTGGGTGTTTCGAAACTTCGAATATCCGCGGCATCTACTAATGTCATTCGGCGCTTTGTTTAAAGGCAAGTTTTTTGCAGCATAGACGTGTACTTGACTGCAAAAAGACGGCAATTCACTATATTGACGGAACACCCTGATACTTTAAGTCGGCTCCCGTAACTGATAAGCCTTCAGTAGCTTTGGCATAAAATACATTTTTGTTTGAGGACTTCAGCTTAATTATTGCAAAAGCGTAACTATGGCGTGAAATTGCAATGTCCACGTCTGCCAATGTAGGTATGCCTGCATCAGAAACTATAGCATTAGCTCGAGCACATAAGCTTGCTCAGATGAGATCAGACTATCTGGCAAAGAATGCCTCTCTATCAACTATGGGGAGAAAGAAAAGGCTTTTTTATCTTTGGTAGCTCGCCGTCTTCTGCCCTCAAATAGTTTAGTTAGATTGGACAGATTTTAATCTATTTTTAGCTACTTTGTTTACTCTTTACAATATCTTCATAGTTTAAACCACTACATCATCAGCCAGTTTGTTTGCTCTTTGCGATATCCTCAAACTGCAAACCACTACAGCTTCAGCCAGTAAATTAACCCGCTCATCTAAATGCCTCCTCTTGTACGCGTTCCTCCAGAAATTTCCATCTATTTCGTCTCGCGTGGATTTGCTCTTATATGCAACGTGCGCGGCGCCACTATATCAAGCATTTCATCTTTAGAATAAAAACTTGCTTGTATTGATAAGGCGTAATACGTTGGAGTGATATTATTAGAATTTTTCTTCCTAGGAGAGGAATGGCTAGCAATGGAATTCGTTTGCGAAGATAACTACCTTTTGATGAAGCAATTTTTTAACTGGCGGTTTTACCCCTTCTACCAACGACTTTCCTCTTTAGAGCTATGTCAAGCGTCACATTACAATATTTTTTTCTGATATCTTCTAGCAGTGACAGCAAACATTTTATCAATTAAAGAAAGAAAAACATTTTTCCAGGAAATCAAGGGTCCTCTTCTTGGAATATATTTCAATTTCAAGCGAAATAAGTGAATCATATCTCGATGCTGCATTAGAGTAATAATAGCCTTTAGGCCGCGATAAAGTTGACAAATATTATACACTCGTGTACTCGTACGTTTTTATACTACATCGATCGCGCTTGAACCGCTTCGTTAAGCTGATAGAAGTAGTTTTTGACAAGTATTTCGTTTTTAGTATTATATTTTCCATCCCTATTAGAAGGGATTTTTAACTGTTTTTAACAACCTCAATTAAAATGTGCTTACCTGCTGGAATTTCATCTATATATTCGATTTTTTTATAACATCCTCTGCATAAGTAGGATTTTCGTAGTTCTTTACCAACCCAACCGGCTGAGAACTGACCCACCCTTCCAAACTCCAAGGCCGAATTTCACGGTTTTAAGCTGATACAGCCTTGAAAAAAACCAAAAAAAAGGGAAAAGATGAGAGAGGGCTTGCCTCGTCTTACACGGTATTGTGATGCAGGCTTTGCAGCCTCTATGACATCGCCCTCTTGTACATATAATTAAAAATAAAAATTTGCATGGAATACAATATTTTACCGTATACCCAACAGTTCCGGGACTTGGTAACATGGCATTCTACCATGGTATCTACGCTTGTAAGTTTGCAAGTCCATGTCTTTGGCGAATCGGATGTACGATTAATAGTTGATATTCACATGTTTTTAAGCAGCAGTGATGGAGGACGCATGCCTTTGATGTTATCAAATTACGCACAGCTATTTTTGTATCACTTTTAATAGACAAGACACGTGTGCACACTTGTATCTTTCAATGTTCCAAGCAAGAATCTTCCGCTTATTTTCTCATCTCAAGATTCCTATACATACAAAGCTCGTCTCAGGGGGTATCTAAACACTATTTATGCTACTGTGTGTGCGTTTCATTAAGAGTTTTATCTTTATTTTGGTTTTGGTAGCGCAAAAATGGTTCACTTACTAGCCTAAACTGCTGCCCTATGTAATATGACAGAAGTTATCAGCTACAATATACAGTAAAACCACTGCAGACTCCCCTTTTCTGAGTTTTTATACACTTAAGGCTCACAGGATCGGAGAATATGGCCGAGCATTGCATGGTTTTAATGCAAAAAAAGCGATGAGCCTACAAATTTTAGTGCATTCTCTAGATTATAGCATACCTATATTGCTAGATTCACATTTTAAATATAATTTTGTACCTCACATTTTTCATGTGGAGTGAAAGTAGCGACTTGACATGCAGCTTGAGGCGAAACATAGAAAATATAGCAAAAAAACAAAAATAAGGCAAAAAACATCAAGTTTGGCGACACGAATAGCAAAGGATTGAAAGCTCGTGTTATTCACTATTAACACGGATGAAAATCAGAAATATAAAACCTGCAGAAAGAAACCCTGCAAAAATATACCAGAAAAACAGTTAGCAGCACTACAGAAATAGTGTTTTAAGATGGCGAATAAACAAACCGAAAAGCTCATAGCGAGTAAACAACGTTTTTATAAACATACACTTACAGTTTTCAGCAAGCTCTGCATCAAACTAAATGCATAATATCCAGTGAAAATTTAATAAGTATACGAAATCTAACCTTTTCCAAGTTGAATGGCTTCCAGATAAGAGATATGGTCAGAATCTGCACCACCAAAGCGCATTTATAGATTATGATTCAGGCAGAGTGGACTTTCATTGTTCACGCGTCTAGTGAAGCAGTCCATATAAATTCGTGTGCACATATGTATAAAATACTAAAAAATACGTTTAATACGCAAGTTAGACACGTGAACACGCACACATTAACTTCCTATCCGCAAAACATCTCATAAGCCTTGAACGACAAGGAGATTTCGTGCTTTCAATGTCACCAGCATCACATTACTATTACTTCCACCTTTTTCTCGGGCCTGAAGCCTCCTTGATTGGGCTTTTCCAAAGTCCTTAACCAGTCGGGTCTTCAATGGTTTCTCTGCATACATCATAAGTTAAACAGTGCAGCGTACATCAAATTGCGTTTTTGCAGGAAAATTTCCTAGCCAGGAGAATATCAGTTAGCTTTGCTGCCTATATAGGGCAAGAGTAGCTGGATTGACAAAAAAAGGCACACTAAAAAGGAGGAAATCGCGCATTTTTCAGAAGCTTTAAACTTTCATGAAACTGCTTGCATGTGCATAGAAACCTAAAGCTAAAAAGGTAGCTTCTTTATGAGGAAAAACCGGGGCTCAAAATCAAATAGTAGTCTGTATACAAAGACATGAACTATCTCCTCTCAGAGAACTTCCCCAATAACCCCCAAGGACGTAACACAATCAAGCGCGAGAGTGGGAATTTGCCACTAGAATGTAGGACAAGATGACGAATCTTCTGTGAACGAGACCTAGCGGATAGCACTACGACTTTTCTCCGATTTATCATCCTCATAGTGAAAACCCCCAACAAATACCCATGGAGCATCCCATCACACTAAGAAAACCAATTCCACATATACAATAGCTTTATTGAAAAAAAGCACCCAAAAAATACAGATGGAATCCCATTAAAAAAGACGCGTATACACACACACACACATATACGCATACACACAAACTAAAAATCCTAAATTTTTTATTGTGTAACTGTATTCCCCACAGACGCAAAAAGGCCATGCCATGACTGATATAAACTATCGATTTTTTAGTCGTGTGTTGGATGTGAGAATTGATAAGATAAATTTGCTCATCTTCTACCAGAACAATAGTGAAAACAACGACCCTATCAATAAAATTTCTCGAGTAGTACTGCTACACTAGAACCCTCGACTTCGTAATCCTCTATTTCCAACACACACCCTATTTTCCCCAAAAAATACAATTAATCGCTGCTTCCACGCACCCAATTCGTTGAAGTCAAACATGACTTGCTGCAGGGTAGAGTTAAATCGCTCTGCAATGAGCTGCATTGATTGCTGAGACTCTGTTTCAGGGAAGCTGGAGAAGGAAGAATCATACAAAAGCTTGTATTCTTCAATAATTTCCTCTGGGTTGATGACATTCAGGCTTTCTGTGACTGCAAAAAAAATATGGAGGAAAGCGAAAAACTGAAGATGGGAGACAACAGCATGCTTTTCTTCACTTCTTATGCTAGCAAATTTACGAGGAAGGCTACTAGAGAATTGAGTCAGCAATAATTGAGATTTAAGTCTTGGCAATATATTGCTAGAAAACGAGGGTATTATGACTATTCCTATAGTTTTGAAACCCTTTCTTCTCAGCTATTTTTCAAAACTTCCTTAAACTTACTACTAACTGATGAAGACGATGCCATTTCTAAATCCTTTCAATGATGTATCTTCCTTTTTCTGTATAGTAAAAAGATGAAAAAAGCAGTCACAGCGAAATATCTAGACACACCAGGAATTGAGTACCATACTTTACAATGAAAAAAACGCATGCAAAACAGCATCAAGTGGGTGTGTATGTCATTAAATAGGTTTTAAATTTTTTCCTGTTTCCTTGCACTATTGATTGGTAGAAATTCAAAGCCTTGTCATAATTTTTGCAGCAATTTATCATCTAAAACTTCATTTCGATCAGATTTTCTCCTTCACTTACTTCAAAAATGAAAGAATTTGGATTTTTTTAGGATTCGCAGTATTTTAGTAGAAACAAAATGCATTTTAGACAGTACTTCTCGTGCGCAAACACTTTCCCCCCCTCTTTTGCTATGGAGACGGCAGCAGCAAAGCTTAAAAAAAGGCTTCACTACTTTACATAATGAACATCAATTCTTTAGAAATGCTACACAGATTTTAGTAGGATGCAAGAGCATCTCAAAAGTGAAGAAAATCATCTTCTTCTTTTTAAAATACCATTTTTTTGAAAATATCTTTGAAATTTTTTCATTTGCTCCTTATTTAGTTCTGCTCTACATAAATCAAAATTTCTATACTTCGTCATCATGTGATTTTCGCAAGCATACTCTATAAGTCAGCAGGTACTAAAAAAAAATTTGCAATACATGAATTTTCTTAATTTCTAACTTGATATTTTCAATATCTGCTTCTTTTCTATGAAAATCATTTAATAGTTTCGCGCAAAAATTGGAAAAATTAATCAAAATAACGCTATTTTTAATGCTACCTTGCTGGAAAAGTTTAAAGCAAGAGAAATTATACATGCACAAAGATTTTGGAAAAAAGAGCATTCAAAAGCTAAAATATCTGCATATCAAACTTTAATTTTTCGTTTATAACATTGCTTTCTAGGTGTGTATGAGCTTCTGGATTTGTGTGTGCTCCTGCATTTTTGCATGGTTCTGGATTTCTGTGTGCTTCTGCGTGTTTCTGTGCTTCTGTGAGTCAACTTTTGCGTGAGAAAAGCTCACCAACTCGATGATCTGCTAGCCCAGAGTATCGATCAGGAGGAATTCTAGTTATAGGGACAGCTGCCATATGATTGAACTCAGGTTTTAACGCGTTATCAAAATTGCTTATCCCCACACAAAAACCTGCCATATCGCTAAGGAGCTTCGAACTGAGATTAATCACACGAGCGAGTTATAAACCACTTTTTCTTTCAACTGAAATAATGGCGGAAAACGTTTGTTTTTGGGCTTTTCAGTGTGAAATTTTGCCGTTAAACTTTCACGGTTAAAATAAGTGGGTTCATCAAAAATATATAAAAACCTAATAAGACAAATATAAAAAATACGGATAAAGCTTACTTGGATCTACTGTTGAAAGATGCAAAAAACAGTCACGATTTTACATATGGATGTAACAAAATTTTTTGATATTTTACTTAATCTTAAAGGAATATAGACATATGGAGAACCAGAAAAGCTATACATAATTTCTTCAAAATTAGACTGCATATACACACTTCAGCCTTATGAAACAACTCTTACACTATAAAATTTTTCGAAAATTGCAGAAATTTCACATACACAAAACAAGATAAAACAAACCCAGGATGAGCACACCAAAAATGAACAAATAGATTATTCAAGTGCGAGTTGTTTCTTACGCAAAACACACAAAGTGATTGCGTGTATGAAAAGCTCCCTTTACACGACAGGAGCACGTAGATTAAGTGGAGGAAGCACGAAATAAAACGGGTTTTCGTCGAAAAAAAATTTTAAAAATACTAAAAAACAAAAAAATAGTGTATATACAGCAAAAAATATACTAAAATACGAGAAAATTACAAGTATCATAAGAATAAAGACTCAGCCAGGGCAAGAAAAAAGATTAAAATTTCCCATCTGGTACAATTTCCAAAAAAAACAATCTAGCGGCAGAAAATGTTAGAGGGAAAACAAGCCGGAAGCAAAATCTAGAATAATATCTTACAGAAAAAAGTTCGGGGTCTTCCTACTAATAGCAGTAAGGCTCTAAACAGAAAAAGGCACCACCAAACGAAACGCCAGGCAAAAACACCTAGTTTTTTTAAGAAATCTACACGCATAAAAGTATAGGAAAAGCTCTAAAAATACACAAAAATCAAAGAGTTCTCAAGACTTACTACTCCAATTTTTTCCCCAAAGCCTCCGCTTCTACTGCTGCTTCTTTAAAAAGGTTGTAAACATCGGCTACAGAGTGACCCATCTCGTTAATAGCAAAAGATAGCTCTCCAGTAAGCGGAAAGTATACATCTGCGTCGCTTTGTTCCTAATTCGTAGATTCATATCCATGTACTTTTAAAAATATGTCGTGCATACAAAAGTTTCGCTTCTCTAGGCTTCCATTGGTTATAAAAAAAATTTTAAGCCCCAATATTGAGGATACTCAACATTGCAGATCAAAAAATAGTGTATCAATGCAAGGTCTAGTAGCCAAAAAAATAAAGCGTATAGTTGAGTTACATCAATGTGGCCTTTTTAAAAAAGGATTCTTGAACAATTCAGGCCATTGATGCCAAATTGGAGGTTTATGGTATTTAATTTATACGAAATTTTTTAGTAGTTTTTGTGTAAAAAACCTCGTAAATTTCTGTTTTTTCTTGCTCATTGCATGTCGAGAACAGAAGAACTGCTACCTGCGTACGGGTAAGCGTGTGTTACTTAATGTCCGAAGCTATGAACAGCTAGTATTGGATACATTTTTTACAAAGTAGCATAGGGGGCTTGAGTGGAAGAATTCTCTTAGAGGCTAATCTTTTTAATGAAAAGCGCACTGTATGCTTGCTCTACAAGTTTAATTTAACAAAGGAGTAGTGATGAAGCCTTCCATGACATACAAGCTAATCATTGGATTGGTATACAGTGGAGAAAGAGCTGTAGCAACTACCTCTATTGAAGCTGATTCAGAGGATATGCTCAAGTAGCTCTTCTCCAAAATATGCCTAGATAATCTTCCCTATCTACTACTTCTGGTTCTTCATGTTTTGCATTTTTATCTAGATTATCTTTATCTAGATTATCTTTATCATCTTCATCTCTTAACCTTGATCATCTTCATCTATAACTTCTTCTACATTTTCTCAAGGCCAAAACACCAACAATTTTCCACACAAAAAATAATTTCAAATTCTAACGCCACTAGGTAAGGAAAATAAACTCTTCAGATACCTTAGCCATTTATGATACAAGTCTATCTTACAAGGAATTATAAAGAACAAGGCAGGCATATCTTCAAGTATTATCGAACAAATATCTTTTTCCATCAAGCATTTACATATCACACTGAAAACATTTGCAATCCTCCTTATGCTGAAAATGGAAGATAATGCAGAGCATTTTACTCATTTGAAAAACCGCTCACCGTCCTTTCCCCACCGTCACTTGATAGCGGTCGTCCGTCCATTTCTACAAAGCTTGACAACATGGCAGTTACCTGAAGAATGTGAAGAGGAAAAACACATGATACGATCTTTCTCAGAAGCTATAGCACACTATAAGTTAAAGCCGAAGAGGTGTATGATAGGTTCCTTTAAAAAATCTTCAATGGGTGGTTCACACAGTTGAAGCAAGGCTGTGCAGCGGATGATAGCGGAAACAACATAAAAAAACCAGCACAACAAATTGAGAACAATCAATGCGAAAAAAAGAGGTTATTATAAAGTTACTGCTCAAGTGAAGTCCGTAGAAAAGTGATTGGGAATTTTCTGAACATAATATCAACTTGCCTTAGACTATTCTATGAAATAACAATAATGCAACTCGTGTCAAGTATCATAGTCGTAAGTGCTGGAGGGAATCTTTGCCTAAGCTTTTAAGGTGTGTATAGCGCCAGTGCCAAAATCAACTGAAGAGTTTACATCTTCTAGTGAGCGTTTCCTCCTTTTTCACTCGTTGGTTATGTCGTGTCGTATGAGAAAAATGGCGTACGAGTTGGTAATGATGGCCGGCGCTGCATGTGACATGGGAAGCATGCCAGTGAGCAGGGAACTTATTGAAGTCAGCTGCCTCCACGAATTTTCCCAAGTAGCTCAAATTAATGTATTCATTGAGAGAAACACATTTCGTGTGGTGAGCTCTATGCCACATATCCCATGCGGTAGGCTTGGGAATTACTAACCAAAAATAATCAAAAAAATGTCAGTAGAGGTTAAACTCCCCAAGTACCTTGGTAGACTCAGCGCTTGCATTCGCTGACAAGCACGTTTTCTAGGCTTTCAACCAACGTATGCCGCGCGAAGATAAATCCAGAACCCACGAAGAAATACTGTGCATTGCAGCGTAGTCAAGAACTGTGCCATATTAACACTACTTTTAAATTTGCATATGAGGAAGAGAGTTGTGAAATATGCATCTGGTGTGAATTTCCATTGGAACTAACCAAGAAAATAGCAATTTGAAGGTTTCTTTTTTACTGCAAAGATTGTGTGGCATAGCCGCAAAAATGAAATACAGCAGCGCATGTACACTATTTTTTAATAAATTACCTTTTATTTCAGGAATACTCATAAATTGTTCCCTAGAAGAATATTTTGCAAAGTAAATTTACAAAAGGAGGTGAATTGTTAAATAAAGGAATGATTCAAGCTGAAACAGCAAATAGGATATCTACATGCTTAGAAGCTATTTAGTGTGTTGACGATTTTAATGCAAATGGCCTAGCAATAAGTCATAAACTGGATGAGTTTCCTCTTTGTGAAGTTCCAATCTTTGCAGTGGACCAGAAATTAAGCCTTCGTGAGGCACCAAGAAGAAAAAAATTGTGATTTGGTATTTCCAGTTTTCTTTCAAAAGATTACAAATTAGCCGTTCTTATTTTGGAAGATTTTTGGAGGTGTACTTACCAAAAAACCTTCAATATGATATGATATCTGTGTACTGAGAATGGTGTAAATAGTGTGCTAGCTCTTTTGCTTATGGCATCACGGGCTATTCAGTTTCGTATGTATCAGTGTGAATATGTGTGTAAAAGCATATTCATATAATCGGTAGTACCTTCAGTAAAAATTATTTTTTTAGTGCTAGGGAATTTATAAAATCTAGTGCTTTGTATGTTTCCTGTGTGATTAAGCCACAAATATGCTAGTTTTAACCGCGGATTGATTCGGTGATTTGCGACTCCCAGCAAAGAAACAAAGACTTATCCTTGGCTACTGTGATATAGGAGCTGCTCATCCCTGTCTACCAAGAAGCTCTTCGTTCGCGTGAAAATTGCCCTCCAGGAAATGACGATACACTATATGCTTTGAAAAGCTTCTCAATAGGGAAACTTATGCGGATTCGTTGGTTTACCACAAAATGGAGAAATAAACGCAGGTTAACTATTAGCGTCAAAATATTACACTAGTTCGTATTCTCTTCCTCCAGATTTCACCATAGAAGCTGTGACTTGCATGATTACGGCACATGAAGTACTTATTGGCATGGGGCAGCTATGTGCTTCCTTTGACCCATTGCGCTCCCTGAGAACAAAATAGCTTAGCAGTTTTGCTTTTCGCCAGATCACCTGGCCATTGCTAAAGCTATGCCCTCTTGTAAACTGCCTCCTGTCGTACCGAACTAAATGACAATATCCACAACTATTGACCTCCAGATATGCTTTGACACTCTCTTCCTGCCTCGTATATCATACTCCTTGCCCTCGACACTCTTCATGTCAGCGTGACGATACAGAGGTATCGGACCATGGTAGGTATACATCTTCCTTGGATTTGCTAGCACGAGCAAGCAATGCTTAGATTCGGGTATCTTCAACATGCAGTTATAATTGGCACAAGTGTTCAGTGCACCATCTCCTGCTTCCACAGTCTATAGCTCCTTGTAAGTCACCATTTTACTTGATGTCAACTTGTTAATCCGATAAGAATAGTAGTGCTGATATAGCTTTGAACTGCCTCCGGGTTACCTGTACATGCCTCTTAAAATGGGAGCCCACGCATAGAAAATCCAGCTGAGGTATCGCATACTGGCAGCGGTGCAAGCAGGCCGAAGATCAATATTGGAATACATTTTATAGAAAGAAAAATGTGGGATCGTTTTTTTTATCAAGGGTCGAAGAATACCCAGGCTGAAAAACTGAGTATCTAGAGCAGGCAGAAACGGAGCAGCATTTTCTCTATTTATATATATGGTTACTGGTGATGTCGGACTAAACTATGCCTAGTTCGTAGCGAAATATTTGCAAAACCACTTTCAGGCTTACTGTGACTTTTTTTCTTTGATTCTCACGAAATTAGGGCATTATTAAGATACTAAGCAACCGTAGATATCAGCGTTCGTCACTCACTTATTCTTTTAGTGGCTGCTTTTCTGCTGTACCACTACGACTCCAAGGGATTACCCAGGACTGAATAGATAAAGTTATGCAAAAATATGAAAGAACAAAACAGAAGGATAACGAGATCAAAGGTACCGTACAAGAGAGAAAGAGGAATGTGAAAACAACCAGATTGCTGCAGAAAATGGGAAAGAGCGGCGCAGAAGCGATTGAAAAGTGTAATACGCAGAGTCAAATTAGGATATAAAGGAACTAAGCATTAGTGGCAATTGCCTAGAGGACAACCTTGGCTCAAGATGAAGAATTCAAATGTTTGTTTGGGGCTAAATTTATTGGTTTCAAAGTTTTATACTAAAGAATTTGTTGTGTTTTACCAGCAACCATCTTCTTGATGCAGTTCTATCATTCTTTTTGTACTCGAGTCATTCATTCGAAGTCTCTATCATCTTCGCTGATTCGCAAAACTTATGTTTCCTCACCTTTATCCTAAGGATAATGCATTTATATCCTGCTTTAAGTAGTAGCTACAAGTGTACTACATCAGGTTTCCATTAAATCCCTAATAATGCCGCCTGAGTATGCCTTTTGCGGCTACCATACCAATACTAATGGGCTAAGAAACTGTTATGCTTCGCTCTCTATCTCCCCAGCAGGATGGATAAGGCTTTAAAAATGAATCCAAAAATCGTTTCCTTGCAAAAATCTATATTGTCAGCATCTTTATCAAAAGTCCTAGCATGTCAATGGTTTCCATGCCATATGGATACTCTACTAGGAAGAATCTTAGCGGTTTTTTTTTATGTGCAATAGAAAAACTGCGTTCTCAAACGCCTTTTTACACATCATACGTATTTGATGTTTATTACTGCAAAGTACTGGATGTGAAAATGAAGTCTCAAGGCACCGTTACGAATAGCAGCATTGGTTTTTTTCGTGGAGAAGGGGTAGATGTAATTGACTTGCTGTCATCATCGGAAGATGATGATAACATTAATAATGAGAATAAGTCATCTGCCAGTAAGAAAGGCAGCCTTTTAGGCTCCAACGCTATCCCTCCCAATAATAATAGTGCTTCAACTACAAGGGATGTTTATGTTGAAGATGTGGAAGACTATTTCTTGGCTTACCACTCATCTAGGCAGAGGGAAAATCAGTCAATTGAAGAAGGTTGGTATGATTCTCTTTGCGGCTCGAGGTTTAGTTGTGGTTGAATAACTGCATGAAAGCATTTTATTCCCCTTGTATTTTTGCTCATTTCCGCCACGAAAGAGTGCTTTTGCCAAGGATTGGAAGATTTGCAAAGAATAAGTATACAAATTTTAAAAGCAATCTTCCCGCAAAATTTTTTCTAGAATCATGGTGATTAATTTTTTTATGCATATTTAGTGATACAGCACAGTTTTTTTTTTATGAAAAATTTTACCTTTATTCGTTAATGCTTCTATGGAAAAGCAGTAAGGTTTTGAGGTTTTTCTTCCTGCTTTCAAAAATTATGTTCCTCATTACCGGCGAATCCTTTTTTTAAATGCTCTCCCTATGGAATTTTCCATCTTCTTGATCTCGGGATTCTTTTTGATATTCGCGTTATTTCTCTCTCCTGCGTTTATTGTGCCGCTATATTTTCTCCTAAAGGTGAATGCTGCCGATTTTTAAGCGTAACACGAGTTAAGAGGTGAGAGCTCTAGTAAAGTTTTCTATTACGGATGCTTTAATTGGTTTATGCAAGGGGGATTTTACTATTAGGGAGCTAAAAATATCTATAGATCTATCTTTATGCTATGAAATTGTTGTGTAACCGCTTTAGCCGGGGTTTTTTCTGTGCTCAGCACATCTTTTAGCCTGTTATTACTCTACTGATTTGCGATGTTTTTCCATACGTGCAGACATAACATCCTTCTCGGCATACATGGATGATTTCCCTGATATCTATTCACTCTTTCAAGAATATAATATTACGTTCTTTCGTAGTAAGCTCTCAGCAGTAGAAGTCCGCTGGAGTAAGAAGATGTCTCTTTGCGCTGGTCTTTGTACTTACCAGGTATATCCTACCCTTTGTACTGCAAAAATATCCGTCTCCTTGAATAATGAGAAAAACATAACATATATTAGCAGATTCAAGATTGGAAATTAACTCGTGGTATGCAGATTTCAGCCTATACTCTAATTAGAAAAAAGATACTCTATTGAAGCATTTTGCTGCATTATATGCTGTGAGGAAGAAGACGCTCGACTGAAGCTTTTTGTTGCATTATATACTGCGTAAAGGAGGTATTTTCCGGAAGTTTTTACAATTTTACAAATCATGATATGATTCAATTTCAAGCAGCTGATGAAGCTATATAAAAGAGATTTATGAGTCATTTACTTCAAACTTTTTCAGGAGCCTATTGAGCTTGGGCTTCTGCAATGTTTTAATCTTTTGCATATTTTTTATGAAAAATTTGCCCAATCTTTATTTTGGCACTTGTACTCAGCTGGAGGACGCTTCTTTTGTTAATAGCTGTTTTTATGCATAAATTTTTACTGATAAAATTATGGAAGACTAGTGTGATGCACGAATTGAATGAAACCTCCTGAGAAACAATATCTTTAATTGCTAGGTAGATAAACTAGAAGAATCTGGTAGTTTGGTCGGTTTTTTTTTGCATTCATTTAGAGGTTTGAAAATCCTTTGAGGCGGATGTAATGTGCGTGTTTCTTTTTCCTTAGCTATGTAATTTATAGTATAGGGTTTATATAGTTTCACGTTAAGAGAATTGTGATTATCCTCAGCGCGGTGGTTACTGCTCGATTCGGTTGTCGGAGCCTTTATTGCGCTATCGGACTATCAAGGAGTTGAAGGTAAGATTAAGCTAGTTTTTTTCTTTTTCTGAGGGTTGCAGTAAGCTTTGCTTATCTCAATCCGGTGATTAGCTTTTTTTATCTCTTTAGGTGTTATTTTTGTATTGCTTACTGAATATTTCTCGGAGTAGCCGTAAAATTATTCCCATTTTTATTTATAAATGTATCTTTTTAGTTTTGCCCTTCTTTTAATTACTTGAACTTTTATGCATCCCTGATTTTAAATTCTAGTGTTCTCTTTAAGTTGTGCCCTCAATATGGATTTTTCATTTTTGTTGGGATTTCTTCCTGCCTTCTTTGAGGGTTGATTAATTTTTTGGAAATTCGCTATATGTGCGTACGCCGTTAAGATCCCTCTTTTTTTTTGCGCTCTTTCTCCTTGTGTTTCCTTGGAAATACGAGATATCTGTTATCTTAGCCATCCAACAATCTACTATTAAACGCTGGTTGTTGCAGGAAACTTTACTTCACGAGATGATTCACGCCTTTTTATTTGTTACGGAGAATCGACGGGATAGAAGTGCCCATGGCCCGGTTTGTTTTCTACTCATTGCAAGTGGTGATTAGATTGCTATTAATTTATTTCTCGATCTCTATTGATTGACCGAAAATTTTTTATTTCGCTTTTGATATCTTAAAATCACTTAATAAGGAACGAAAATATTTTAATGTGACTTTGAGGCTGCATCTTGCCTTTTGTGAAACATCTGCTGTGTCAGTAGTATAGAGGATTTTGCTCTCTTTTTGTATTAAAAAGCTTAAAGATGTGTAAATTTCTAACTCTTACGTGTGTTTTCATTCTTTCATCAATAAAACAGGAATTCTGCCATGAGATGAGGCGGATAAACGTGTTGACAGGACTTAATATAACCATTTATCATACTTTCTCTGAAGAAGTTGACTACTACCGGAGACACATATGGCGTTGCACTGTGAGTTTTTTTTATACTAATAATTTTGATAGCAAGGACTCCTTTCTAGTTTAATGCTTGATTTTTTGAACCTTTGATGTGCAGCTTGCGTAACTGCATGCTTTATTGTGCCTTTATTTTTTAGGAGGAGTTTTTGTTTTTACTCCCTACTAGCATTCACTTAGTTGTATACTTTTTTATAAAGTGATTGTGATTATTTTTAAGTGAGGCAGTGTAAAACTATTTTTAATTCTTATTCGCAGCGTCATATTATTCTTTGTGGTTATGCGCACAGTAGGGTCCTTTAGAAAAACTTCACAGATTTTTTGTTTTGGTGTTTTCTTCGCCTTAAATTTGAGAATTTCTTTTTAGATGATTTTTTTGTCAAATACAGAAGTTTTATTAGGAAGATAATCATTTAAAGTGATATTTTCTGGAGGTAGACAACTTATTTCCAAAAGGATTAATTTAATAAAATAGTTTTCTGCGCACTCTCTTTTTCTGAAAACCGTTTGTATCGCGTTAAGCTCTCTGGTTGTTGTTTTATGTGGCCAGATTTTCATACCGCAATTTTTTGATTCCTATCTCTTTACGTAAATTTGCGGTTAATCCACTCTCTCTTATGCTATGCTGGTACCTTTATTCAGGGCTCATGCAGAGTCCAGCCTCCTTATTTTGGCTATGTTAAGCGCGCTATGAACAGGGCACCAGGACCGAACGATCGTTGGTGTAAGTTCTTGGAATTTTCTATTGCAATTTTTATAGGTCTTTACAAAAGAAAATTTCATAGCGACAACGTAAAAGCAAGTTCATTTGTTTTTTCAATTTCTTCTTCTTTTCTTTGTATGTGATGCCACACTGAGCAAATTTTGTTTATAATGAACTTTCTTAGGAAATTGTTAATTATGTTTTGCTATAACTCAGGGGCGGATCACAAAAGAGTCTGTGATGGGCAGTTTCTGAAAATATCATCGAATGTGCCAGTTGGAAAACCCAAAAGAACTGGCTTCACAACAAGCAAGAAAACTCAGCAAGTAAAGCTGAAAGTATCTTCTGGAAAAGTCCAGCTTAAATGACAAGAAGATCCTATAGCTAATCGCTTTATTTTTTCTTCCAGAAGTAGACTTTTTAATCCTAATTCAAAGCTGGTCTCTGCGTAGTTTTTCTTATCAAAATATTTTCTTCTGGCACTTGCGTTTAATTTGCTAATTAATCTATCTAAAGCTACAGAGAAAAAAGTGTCTCGTTGGCCTTGTAGCCTGTGCTGTGTTTCTATCATGCATGGCTGCTTTTTTTATGTCCCACCAGCTGGTATGAATGATGTATAGCTCTTATTGTTTGCTACCCATCGAAGTTCCTTAATCTTGCTAATTTTGATTTTTTCTATCGCGGAAATTCTGTTTTATGTAGAAAAGTTGTGTAAGATCAAGCGGTTTTTGCTCACTAATGTAAAAAGATGAAAAAGAAAATAAAAACCTTATCTCCAACTTTTAAGCCTTTTCAAAAACAATTTCGTTTAAGAAAAGTCAATCTTCGCTAACTTTAAGAAGGAAACTCATGATCATCCAATGCTATTGCACTACTTATTAAATTGTATCCTGAATCAAAGCAGTATCTTTTCGACCAGGAAGTTAAACGGGGTTTATAAATTATTTTACTTTGTTGTGGAGAAGATGCTTTTAATCAGATTTAATCACTGAAGAGGGTATTTTTTCCCATAAGTGTGTTTGAGTACAAGTACATATCCCCTTTCTTGTCCATTTCGAAACACGCGAAAAAGTATTAATATGATAACTTTATTTGACGCACATATTTACGTGGTGCCTTAAGTTATGCGTAAACTATGGCTGCCTAGTTTTGGCGATGAGTTAAATTTAGGGCGAAATATCTTGAAGAACTAAGCCCTTACCCAAGGAGAATTTCATATTCCCCCTACGAAGAGTGAAACAATTCTGCCTTGCTTACCTTGTCTATCACCAAAGTTCTAGTGCTCATTATAGCTGTCAGCCAAACACTATGACAATACAAAATTTGTGGCCCTTATTCTCGGTCGAAATTTCTTAGTGGACAGTTAATGGCTTTGGCACTCATTTAAGTGCAAAGCACCATCTACCGAAGGCTTTACAGCCGCTAGCTAGGAGCCGCTTCTGTGGCTACCCAGTTGTATTGCTTTCCAGTTATAGCCCTGGCTTTATGACATGGAATATAAAGCATTACAGCGATTTATGCCAGTGGCACTAACCCTCTATTGCCTCAAGGGTAAGCTATGCTATTAGCTCTACTTTTCACGAAACTATCATACCAACTCTTTGAATATTCACTTAGGTATCTACGGCCGCCTTAAAAAAGTGTTCTTGGAGTCCAGTGTCGCATGCCGATATATCCATGTACACACTGCCCAAGTGACCCGTGGGGAATGCTTCAAATACGCATAAAGTCCTTTTTGAAAGCTTCCATATAAGGTGTAGCTTTTTCCATGTCACTAACGCTTTTTAGAACCAATTTTGAATATACTTTACCACTTTTAATCTACTCGAATTTGCTACTCGGAATACCATTTAGTCATAAGGTGCTTTTACCAGCGGCCCACACGCACAGCGGCAGGTGTTGAGTATTTCAATTGGGCCACATACGCGGCGCGCGGCGTGAGATACTCATCCAGGGACTACAGGGGGTGGCGAGCTGTCAGTAAGACCTTCAGAGACTTCTTCACTACCTAATATAGCTCAGTCCCCCTTTGGAATACATGCCAGTTTAGATGGATTTTCACTTTCTCCTTCCGGCGTTATTGGGGAAGAAAATACTACGAGTCGTGGATACATCCCCTCTACAGCCTGCGAGTAGCTGCAGCAGTGCTTGATTAAGCAGGCAGTAATTTGCTAAGAGCACCCGCAACATTGAATAGGAAAAGGCAGTAATATAATCTCCCCCCAGATATTCTGGGTGAGTTTGGATCCCACTTCATTAAGGGCTTCATGCTAGATATCACTAGACAGATTTATTTCAGAGCCCTTAGAGTACATGTAGGACCATACATAGAGAATTCGATGTGCTATAAACTCTCAAGATTATAAAATGGTTAGTGTGGGGTCGTGGTAGCGCTGGGGCCCAGAAATAGACGTCGCTTTCTTCGTTCAACGCACATGAGTATACTGCACCCCTCTAGCATAGTACACCGTGCATGATAGAACGTACGTTATTTCTTCTAACTTTGAGGTAGTACTACGATTTTCTGCCTATAGATTTATGGGTCATAACCCTCGTACCACGCGTAAAGATACTGCCAAAAGCAGATAGTCCGAGCGGCTATTTCCTTTCAAGCAGTAGCGGTGCTGACATGCACTTCATCGGTGAGAGAACACAAATCGTTCTGCAAGGTTTTGGTGGAGCTATAATGGTGCAAAGAGATCCTTTATACCAAATTTTTTTATGACAGCAATCCGTAATTACTTACATTTTTTGGCGGTAATCATCATGCAACTATTATCCGACCACGATAAGTATGACGGTCATAGGTATTTCCTCTAATCCCGTGAAATTTGGATCAAAAAGCCAGAATCTCATAGTGTAAACAAAATTATTTCAGCTGGTGATGGCATTTGAAAAAGCTTTTCCATATTATGTCTCGTCGCAAACACTGTAAAGGAGATGACCGTATCTAACTTCATGCCTATTCAGTGAAAAGTGCGTCAAGCATTGTGCTGCGCCATATATTTTGGAATATTCTCAGGGAAATTTTTGATGAAAATATTAAATTAAAGCCTTCTGAGCCCTTGAATAGGACCGTTGCATTTCTCCTGGTAAATATTCATCTGATGAACTGGGCGTCATGTGCTTAGAGCTGACCCGCATGCCGTCACGATGATTTTTACACTTGCTGGTATTTGGTCCTTCGGGGAGTTGGTCCCTTGGTTTCGTTTAACTTCTTCAAAGCCTTGAGCAGTACCCTTAGTATTTTTCCCAAATAGAAGGAAGCCAATTTTGGCGAGACGCTCTAAAGTTATTCCAATGCTTCTAGCTTAGTGCAGATAAACATAATCTTCCCCAAAAATTGCTAGACTTAATGCTGTAATTTTTTATTTTGTTAATAGTCGCAATAGTAAGCAGCTTTTCTGGAAACTGCTGAGTAACGAACTTTCACCGCTGTGTATGTCTTCTCATATCATATTTGAAATTATCGTATCACATTTGTATTTTATCCTATGCAAAAAATATGCCAACAACAGCAAGCTTTATTGCATCTTGCATGCGGAATTACTTAATTGATAGAATTACCTTCACTGTTATCAAATCATAATACGATGTGCAACCTTGATTTACCCTTCCATCCTTATTGCAGAAGTGTGTATTCAACTTCAAGCTTTTGTGATTTGTGTCTTGCAATTGATGAAAAGTAAGCTATTTTTTGAAGTTTTGTTGCTCATGCCTTTCGCGTAAATCATAGGATTGCCAACATAAAGCAGGCACGATTTAATTTTGCTGGCAACTCAAAATGTACCACTAAAAGGGAGCCCTTATTCAAGGCTAAAATCTGATGATCAAAGAAATGCTTGTAGATCAGGGAAAATATATGTAAGCAGCCATTATATTACCTGCAATACCATGTTAATAGCTTCAAAGCTCTCTTAAATGCAGTGCATTTTTTTGCGGATTTGCTTCCCCACCGGAGGATTGAACCATTGCCTATTAGCAACAGAAGCCAACCAGCTTATCGTTGCTATGTCACAATGGAATGATGGAGACTGAGGAGATCCTGAGAAAGGCAGTACAAGGCTCCTCCTGCTACGAAATTTTTAGAATATTCAAATTCTTGGATTATCAATCTTTACTGAAGGTATCATATATATTACAAAGAAGGCTTGTTTGGCACCTGGTTAACGGCGTGCATATTGATAGCTGCTTATCTTGCGAAATAACTTGCGCTGTGATAATTCTAGTTTTCATATTTAAACCTCATGAACTAATAAAGAACGTAACTGGGGCAGCACGGCACATGCAATGATTCTGTACTTTGCTGCTGCATATAAACACATATCATACCTTCCTACTATCAAAAAATCCTGCATATTTGCAGGTTTTACGATTTTCAGTCTTACAATTATCATAATTTACCAAGTAAAGAAAGAGACTCTTATATTTCATAGTGGGCTTGCAGTAATACTGCCACATACAATTTGTGTAGTTTGGAGAAGATAAAGCACTCTCTATTGCTACTGTGTAGCTTCATAGGAATAAAGAAAGCGGTATGGGTGATGCGTAGGAAGCATATCTTTAGACTACAAAGTCTCAATAAGCATAGGATCATAGAGTCGAGCTCTAGGTTTTATTCTGGAAGCGCTGAAAATGTTCCTATTTGCACCCATATATACTGTGATACTTTGCAACTAAGTAATAATTGCGCAGGCTTCACGCGGGAGGTCCTATCTATGTAAGTGTACGACGGTGCGAAACGCTGAAAGTACTTCGCGCTGTGCTTCAGCACAAAGCTCTACTAACAATACTAAGCGAACAAGAATGCGTTAAAAAGCTCTCTGGAATTATATTTTCACCCAGAGTAACTTTTTTGAGCGCTGCAACTTGCCTATAGATTCTGAATTGAAACAAAAAATTCCAGCTAGTTTACACCATCATCTACTTACCAGATAAGCACCACACAAATAATTTTTTTTATTCTGATGTTACGCTGTACTCCTCGAAATATTAAATATCGAAGCTGTTCACCTGTTTATAACAAATATACTGAGTATACCTAAATAAAAACTGGTATTGCCTACAGGCCTGCCTTGTATGCCAAAAATGGAAGCATATATGCAGTATCCCGAAGCTGCACGACACTTTGGTGCTGGCTGGCAGCACCAGATGCTCACTTCTAATGATTCAAACTTTGAAGGAATGTAAAAAAGGTTTAATTTCTAACATATCACAGAATATAAGGCATCTATGCTTAGTCAGTCAGAGCGAAAGCGTGTGCCGAAGATTGCTAAAATGCCCAGATTTGTCAAACTTGGAAAAGCTGGAATGCTGGAAGTGTTTTCCAGTAGCTGAAACCAAAACAATGCTGCGAGAATGTACGCAGCTAAAGTCGTTGTCGCTGAATTTCACTGATAGCGACTTGGCATTATCAGAAAATTATTTCAATGACGATCCTCAGGTATTAGAAAATAGTTAAATAGGCAGAAAAAATCAGATGATGCTCGGACATGTAGCTATCATATTCGCAGTTCAAGTTTTGCACAATAGAAATTTGGTGCTATGCTTCAATAAAGGATTAGGCTTCATCTGAACAGTTGAAAAATGTATGAAAATAAAGCTTGCGTACTATAATTTAGTAGCACTATCTTTTGGGAGAGTGGTTATCAGTGCAATCACTTGTGCTAACTGTTGGCACCTCGTAAGCTTGTAAAGCATTTGTAGCAAGATTCATTTCACTTTGTATGCAGCGAGAAGAAAAACCTGTATTACCTAATTTTATGCTTTTTCATTCTTACAAAGCGATATAGTTTTCAGTCATCAGGTTTTGAACGCATTCCCAATGAAAATGCCCTGCATATAGAGTATTTCAAAAGACTGAAGCTCTTCGAGCGAATCTATTCATGCAATTAAAAATCAATGGTACTTACTGCTAGAATTACGATTGGGCCTTAAAGTTGCAAATACGGGAACTTCTAGCTTAAATTCATCTAGGCCTCACAGAGATCAGTAAATTTTGAATCTTGATGTGTTGTTTTGATCGCACAGGGTGATTACATATTGCCCGAATTACGCCATCTACAAAGCCTAACTCTAGGAGAAATCCCGCACGGGAAGGTGCTAAAGTTATCTGCGAACGGTCCCTTTAAAAGCGAGTTGCTACACCTGGACTTAACTTTTTCTGTAAGAGTGAAGTAAACCCATCTTAGTGCTAAAGCTGCTCAACCACTTATTAATACTTTTTGAATGGACGTGGGGGCTCTGCTAGTTCATCAGTCATATTTGAAGCACGATTAGGATAACTGCATGTGCAAAGACTAGAGAAAAATTTGCGCCTGCTTTATCATTTATGTTAAGATACTAATATAAACCGATAGATAGGCACTACTTTGCTTTTGAGTTTGGGCTACGCTCACCCCTGAAAGGAAATTTATTCAAAGAAAGCGGAAATTTTACATGCATGTATATTGCTAAGCGAAGTGTTGCAAGGAAATACTTTTTAAATAGTTGAGACTGCGCGTTAGAACTTTTTTGCGGTGATAGTATACTTAAGTTTTAGGTGTAGCCTGGTGTGAATACCCAAGTTTTTGCAGGAATAGCTTTGAACTTATTCCTTTTTAATCATTTGCTGCGCTAATGAGTGGGGAAAACATTGGCCCTCTTAATAGCTTTTTCGATTAGGTTAAATTGGCATCAAAATTAAAAAATGTACTTTGCAGAATGGTTCGATTGATAGTATCGCTATTTACATTCTGAAGTTGGGGCTAGCTCCTTCCTTCCTCAGCCTGCTTTGCTCTAAGCCAAAGAATCCAGTAAGATTTACACTTTTGCAGCGTGATCTTCTTCCCTTAAGGAGCGGTTCCTTCGACAATCTGCTAGAGCTTGTCAGAGGCAGCAGGAAGCTAAGCGAAGTTTACTTTCGTACACCACATGTGAGGTATGAGCAACAAATTGCTAGTATTCAACATATTTTAATCTTGCCATGTAGAAAGGTGAACTTTTCGAAAATGAAGCAAGCGGTGTGTAACGAAACCTCAAGATTATGTTGCTATAAATATGGGGGATTTGCAGCTATATGAGCAATGGAACGCAATAGAGCAGGAATAAAGACAAGCTGAAGTTTTTATGTAAATGCCATAAGCATCCCTGATATGGCATTGTGCAAAGAAATTCCTCACACTGTATACAATTGAATTTCTTTTTGTTATAGTATCCGAAGGGAAGTAAGTCAGCTAGCCGTATCGCTTCTGAATAAGGTATCCCCTTATAACTCCATAAAATCTTTGGATATCCCTTTGATCTTTGAGGACCTTACAAGGGTCATCCAGAAAGTGCATATGCTAAGGCACATAGGAGCAGATGAAGTTTCTCTCGGAGTTGGGCATGGCATGCCGGAAGCTTTTGACTTTATAGATAAGATTCGCGGAGTAAAAACATTAAATATAAGAGAAAATTGGAGGGCAGGGATGAGGCAAATAAAATTTTTGAAGCATTGCGCTGGACTAGAGTCTGCACACGTTGGGTTAGCCAAAGTTTGCTTCAAACAGTCAGGACATGATAGTAAAACTGACACCCGAAACTCAGTTTTATGATATGTGCTGCGTTTTTCCCTGCACAAGCTTACTGGAAATAAGATCACAAGCCTTCTTAGAGTTTAGATACCTTTATGGTAGAGTATTGGCTTTTTAACATAATGTTTAGGGTCCTTTCAAAGTAAGAGTTAACAAATTTTCCCCATTTTAACATACTCAATTTCTCATAAATCGTCCAGAACGTCATCGAATTGCATGCTTAGCGGTAATAATCCCTGTTATTTATATAAAAGCATTAGGCTGAATCCAAAATATAATTTAGTCAAAGCTATAATATATTCTGTTTGGGGTAAATGTAAAAATTCATACTCCACTATAATGTGTTACAGCGATAAATTAATGAATTATGATCGAAGTCATTTCAAGCGCGACAGATTTAGCAGTCCTTTTTCAGTTCAAAAAAATAAGCAAAAGTGGTTTTAGAATGTGTGGTACAGAGTTCCATGGGTGGGGGATGAGCACATACGGTAAATATGTTACAGGATCCTTAAAAAAATTTCAGGAAAATAACGAATTGGAATTTGAGAGACGTGGATCAGCTCTGCTATCATTTTAAGAACTTCCTACCGTTCACGTGGACAGTTTCTGGGGAAATTATTGTAAGTTTCATGCTCTTCATAAAATTGCTAAGACTGAAAATTAGCACTTAAAGTACCCTATCGCGCCCAAAAGTGCATTTCTTCATTTATTGCTAATAAATATTACTATATGGGTGGAATGTTAATTACAAAGTTGCACTTACTATGAGTGGAAGAGTATTTCTAAGACGCCTTTCATAATATTTTACAACTCCTATGACTAAGAAGCTTGAATGGCGTGTAGATTCTTTTTCTCAAGATAATAATGCACCTAACTCGTAGATACAATTATTATCTCAAAAACACATTTTATTCTTGAAGCGAAATACCGGAATAGTTTCAATTTTAGCTTCGCCTTACTATCCCTATGACACCATTTACATTGCATGTACTTTAAAATACTAATGCAGGCCTCTTAAGGCTATCTAGTATAGTAGCATAACTCTTCATGGAATTCTTTTCGTTAATAATACTTTCAGCTTGGAAAAAAAGAAATAAGATTTCTTTCCAAAGCTTAAAGGCGGAAAATGTTACTGTTACGATGCCTTTCATCGTCATTAGAATTTTCTTAAATTATATGGAGAGCGCGTATATGGATAATCTCAGGAGTCAAGCAAGCTCACAATACACCATACTGAACTTCAGCAATATCTACACTGTCAAAATTTGATTGAAAACGATATTTTTCTCCTTAATAGAAAAGATTTAAAGCTTTAGTTGGCCTCCAAAGTGTTACGCTGAGCCTAAATAATACGTTTCTGTAATATAATTCTGAACTTTACAATAAAAAAAAGCATTTCAAGCATTTAAATAGTGTGTTTATACTCTTTTGGGGGTTCATGTAATCAAAAACAAAAAATTCGTGCTAGCGTTTAATTGACGGTAATTATGAGAGCTTGAGGTGAGGAAGTGATAGCAATTAAGCACATTTTTTCAAGCTGCGAGAAGCATATTTTCCATGTGCAGGGCCTGTTTTACTTCTAAAAAAAAATTTTTATGCGTTATTTCAAACATTAAAGAAAAAGTATTCTATGCCAGGCATAATGCTATGATATTAATATAAGCTAGAAATAAACCGGGGCAACAAAACAAGAGGCTCGATAAGATTACCTAGGATTTCTTATTGGGCTTTGCCGGTATTACAAAACCGCAGGCATATTAGCAAGAGTAAAAACTCCAACAATTTTTGTAAACAAATTTATTTTGATATCTATTCTTATAAAAACTGCCCTCTAAAAGAAAATTCACACTTTCTGTGGGGTTTTTTAAAGGTATTCATAACTTACGACCAGAAAGGGTTTCTAGAGTATCTTCTCTACGCAATGAAAGAATCCTTAAAAACTTTAAACAACTGGAATGTGTTAACTCAATAAGTTAAAGCCAAAGGAAGTGGGTGTTATTTTCAAACATGTTATTTATTTTCTTCTTTGCTAAGCATGTTGGGGAAGTTTTTTAAGAGCCTCAAATCCTGTGCGTGTCAAGCTCCGTACATCATGCCTTTGCATACAAGACAAAGATACGTTTAACAATATGAGTAAAACGTGCGTTCGGTGTCCATGGCTTCGCCAGTTTACCTGGTTACTTGTATCACGGTAAATCTGATGCTTAGCACGGTGGTATTTTTTCAGATATTTTGGTATAAACAGTTATCAAAGTCTATTTTTCCATCTCAAGCCGCGTTCATTCATTATACTACAACCATAGAATTATCACGTACTGTCCCAAGCCGAAATTGACAAAAGATAGTCCTCATTGCTGTGCTTGCTATAATGGATATTGAGGTCATGACAATATAGCTTCACTCCGCACGGCGAAATAATGAATTCTTTAGCACTATTTTAAGTTTTTCAGCAAGTGATACGTTAGTTTTCATGGGGTCAGCTATTTGAAAAGCTCCTAGATATCTAATATATCTAGATTGCTTACGGCTAGTGCACTATTTACTTGTAAAAAATACGGGGAAGAAACCGAAAAAGTAATGGTTTTCAGTGAGAATAAAAGCTTTATAAAAGAATTTGGTGGCTGCATGGTACTCTGCGGAGATGTATATAGGCCCAAGGAAAAAATCGAACTCAATTTAGAGCTTATGTTATCAACAAGACGGGTGGCTTCAAATCTATCTCATTGAGTAATAACATAGGTAGACGGAAGTAAGCCAATTCACGCAACAAGTAAAGTAAACTTGTGTTATGGCTGCTTTAGTGAGTAAAAGCGTTCTTTTATAAGCTTTTATGGTTCTTGATAACATTGATTAAATAAACTAGATCAGCTGATAAAAAAAAGGAAGCTCATTTTAAGTATAGGCAATCATTCTGCACTACACACCCCGCTTACTTTGCTGAAAAATTTAAATCGACTTGAAAGAAACTTAGCCTCAGCCTTTGTCCTAGCGAAGTTTTTATCGGCATGCCTCTCGTTAAAAAGCGCTTTCTGATATATTGCTGCGTATGTATATACAAAAGGACTACCCTGAAGTCACTGCACTACGCTTATCCAGTAAGACAACCTGGTAATTCATGCTATCAGGGTGCATAATAACTTACTATATGAGCGTTGATGAGACAAAATTTAACCTTATTAAAAAAGTGTTTTTGCTGAAACCCATTAAGACAATGGGCATAACGCTATTTTGAGGGCAAACGCAACCCTCTAAAAAGGTAAAATACGTATAAGTATGCTTTAAGCAAGAACAAAGGTACTGGCGCAATTAATGTTTTAAAAAGGAGATACTTTTCAAGCTGTTACAACCTTAAAAGATCATGCCAGCATCAAATGACTCAGGCATACAATTCATAAAATTTTAAACATCAAAATATGTACCTTGTGACCATTAATTTAATCTTACTGAAATTGAATTGGCGATAATATTTTCGCTGCCATACGTAAAGAGCCGCTGTTGGCACAAGAAACATACAAATTTGCTCTAACTTTAATTCTGTAATATAAAGGGAAAACATTAAAAATTCGAATCGTTTATTTAAGCGACTCCACTCATGCATATATATGAAGCTCTTTTTTAGTGCATCAGAAGATATGGATGAATTGCTTTGCCTTTCATTATCTTTTCGAAGCAAAAAACAGTGGGGTATCAACTTTAATTCCTAAAATCATCTGTCTCCTCATTAGCTTTTTTATCTATGGGTACAAGTATTTATGCCTGCTGGCAAGCCTTTAAAAAACAAAACCTGTTGCACTGCATACGTTATTGTTTAAAACTCGTAAATTCTCTCCATTCTGGTGTTGTAAGAAATTAAGCCCTTTGAGTTGACCGAGCTTTAGCCAGAGTACTATTTATATAAAGCATGCTTCTTCAGAAGCTGCACCTTGGATTGCGTATAGTACGCTGCCTGTTAGATCAAACTAGTTTAAAATGAAAAAAAAAGAGTTCTTCAGTAGTTAAGATATTCACTATGTCAGCGACAGTACTCTCAAACGATCGTGTACTTCATCAGGAATTCAACTATAAAACTGGTAAGCCGCCATTCATAATACAAAAAATGGTCAGCAAAAATAGTATCTGCGCGTTTTAATTGCGGGTGACTGCATTTTTTTTCTGTAGCACAAGGATCATGGACTTTTGTACCTCACGTAGCGAGCTGGCAGATGCCAGAATGCCATGAAAACTATAGAATAGCAATTTAACCACTAGGAATGGTAGCCATAGTAAATTTAAGGCGATTTTTTAAAAATTTAAGCCAACCTAAAGGAAGCACGCATAGCAAGTTCTTTGATGGACGCATTTCAACCTTACACTATGACATGCATTGCAGCAATCTAGGACGTGGAATTTCGAAGCTAGAGCTTTCATTTTGTTTAACTGCTGACTTCCCATCGCTGCGAGTTTATACCTAATGAGGCACTACGGTTTGCCGTTCAAGCTGAACTTCCTAATTATTTACCAAAAAAATATTTCAGCAATATTTTTTTTTGCCAAAGCATTGACTTTGAAACCGTTTATTCTTCAGTTCATAAAGGTAAGGGAAAGTCCTTATCTGAAGCTGTCTACAGAGATTGTCACCAACAGCTTTTCCAAGCGGTAGGAAGATGCTAATCGGCCCTGGTGCAGCTGCCATCCCATTAGTAAGCCAGAGGCCGGGTAGCCCCTAAGGCTCTATTGGACCGCCGACGCCGAGCCAGCAGGAACTAACCGTAGGCCCGAGATAACGAGCGTGTGATACATGACAACATACAAACGTTGACGGTAGAGACGAGGATGTGCCTAACAACAACTAGGCACTAAGTGGTGCCTAAGTTGACTAAGTGGTAGCCTACCTGCGATCACACTCCTCTGCGTAGTTATGACGATTCAATAGTAATCCATCTGGTAACGCAGTATATTGTCGCTCTCCGCTTTTTTATAACAGTTTTTAAGGCTGATGAGACCGTAGAAAGGTCTTAAGCAAACAAGCACATAAAAAATCCTAGCAAGGTAATAAAAAAGAATCGCATATATGATGCTAGTTTGAATAAAATTATGAGCACAATAGAAGTTAAAATCCAATTATTATGTTCAAATAAAACTACGAAGCGTTGGGGGTATTTTTTGTAGAGCACCAGGATACAAGCTGAAAATTTCACTTCGTACTGACAAGCTGCTTCTAAACCATGCTGAAAACATATGCTAGGAACTTAACTCCTTTCATAGTGCGGCTCCGCTAGATATATTCTTTATGTATATATAAGCTGCTTAAATGGCATTACATAGCGCCGCGGCGGAATGAGTTGCCCGTGATCACCAGCGCAAAGCCACAATCTTCGTTTGATTGTGATACGTAATCACCTGATAACTGTCTAAATTTTTCTTTAGGCTATGAAAAGAAGCAGCAAAGCACGTAACGTGTCATTGAGTGGTACATTCAGGTGTCATTTACCATCAGCTCTCCGAAAAATATTTTCGTTCAAGCAAAGCAGAATTTTTAAATTGAGATACCTTCTGAATCACTAGCTTCTCAAAATTAATATGTGTGGGTCAAAATGCCTTAATTTTGATGTTACCAGCTTACGTATGCTGTATGCATCCAACAGGCTGAAAACACTCATCATTGACTCTGGTAGTATCCCAGTCGCGTATTATAGGATTTTACGTGAGGATAATAATTAATTTTTGTAAATCCTAGTAAGTTATTGTGCTCCTTTAAAAAGTTGGGAGCTTGTTCAGATTGTAGTATGTAAATACTTGCTTCTTTTGCAGTAAGCTATTGTCCGTAGTACAGTTAATGGCATATTTAAGCCATTTGAAATTCCCTTCCATTAGTTCAAAAGGACTTCAATGCTGTCTATACTATTGCTTGACTTCAAGATGATGGCTCTATTTTAGCGCTATTAAAACATCACAATTTTTCGCGTGGGTAACTCGCTCGTTTGCGCTGAGTTAAAGGCTGTATGACAGTTCTCCAGTTTGTCATCAGCACAAAAAACTTCGGCTTGAAAAACTGCTGAAGTTAGAAGTTGTAGCGCTGTGATCTTATTGAATACTGTAATTACATAGCTGCAAATTAATTTCGTTGTAATATACTGCAGTGGGAAAGATACGAATCATATAAAGCCCTGGAGGACATGCTCATTTAGTGTAAATTAGACTACTACACATCCCGTCCAGATGGTCTACAAATTTTGAAGATATTGCACTGCTCAGTAGGAGCATAGGAGAATTGGGAGCTTCTAATATTAAGAAAAGAGTATGCAGCACTTTTAATAATACAGTACTTATTGTACTGCTATATCTGAAGCAATAATGTCCTTCACCGGCCGTCAAATATGTAAAACTCAGCGCATATTTCTAGTAAAGGAGTTTCTCAGCCTCTTAATAATAGCTCGACTTACCACTCCTCCATATACATTGATATAAACTTTTCATATCAAATGAAACATGAGCAAATTTAGTTGCATCGTCAGAATGAAAATTGAAAAGCGTGCCTACAACCAGTAATTATTGCATTATATATATTCGTAGGAAGTGACAAATATTCATTTGAACAAAAGTTATGAATTACATTTACAACGAACTTCAAAATTGCTACAGATAGTTCGAAATACATAAGACACTTGCAGGCCAAAAACTGTTTTCAATTAATTTGATGAAATGAAAGATAGCAATTTTAGTCAGCACTATCTCTGTTTAATACACAGCAAGATTGTAGCCCAAAGGATTAATGAAAATTACGTCACAACTTGCTTCAGCAGCTAAGAATGCCGGGCCATTCAGCAAATTTTGTGACCAAGCTGGTCAGGATGGGCCATGGAAGGCGCATTACGACACCTCTTACTGAGCCTCCAGTCATCGAAGTAAGTCCATTGTAATGAAAAGGATCACGTTTAACTCAAGTTATCACCGTAGCACGAAGTTTCCAAATGCCTGCGTTGTATCTGCATGAAATTTTGAGTTAAGTCCTATACGTTTAAGCGTACTCTATAGGTGAATACCTATGAATTACTTGATCACAAAGATAGCAGAGTTATGGGAAGTTTGCTACGCACTGTGCAAAACGTTGTGGGTTTCAAAGAAATTAATTCCATGTGTTCTTATAGGTTTCCATCGGGGTAATAGGATTCAGATATCCTGGTTACGAAGGTGCCTTTATTACTATATACAAAGATGCAGATCCTCCAGGTATATACTGCAACCAAAGGTGAGCCACTAAACAGCAGCTTTTTCTTAATTATAAAAATCTATAAAAGCGGTAAAAGAAAAAACGGAGTGCTTCAAAGCGTAAGCTACTGATGTTGCGATGGTTTAAAGAGTATTTGTGATTGTAAAGATGCACACAGAAACTAAAACTGTGAAAACGAAATTAACAATATATCCGCTCTTAGTTTAAAGTACTCTGGGATGCCACTTCTGCGCGTTTGAGCAGCATGGAGTAACAGATATAGAGGTTGTTAGGGGTTATAGTGAACCTCCAGCATCAAAATGTTGCATAGCATTTCAACCAAGAAGTGTATCATGATTTCAGGCCTTTGTTCAGCTGTATGAATCCTGGCACTGATTCCACCGTCGTGGAAAATTGACATGATTTACTCTCGATAACAGCAAAAGTCACAAAATTTAGGGGTTGGATATATCAGAAAATCAAAAGATTTGGTTTTTTTGAAGATAGCAGAATGGCGCGTATGACCCGGATTTATGCACTTATTATTCGGTTAAACGTTACCTTCAATAAAACGGCTGTAAGGAAATAGACCTCGTGACATGCCTAGCGATCTTAGTCCTGGCATGCAGTGGGCCTATGTTCATTGATTTAAAAGCTTTTCATTAAGCGGAAGTTCCCACCAATAAAATATTAATCATAGTGCTCGGTTGCCAGCCAATCGGGATAACCTCGTAGCGAACGAAACCTGTGTTTTGGGAAATGAACGATAAATTTAATCCGTGCCACTACCACTTACTCTTAGCGGCTGCTGCAGGGAGAAGAAATTTGATGAAGCTTATCGAGGGAAGCGATCTTGGTGTTTTTTTGCCTCTTAATACCATGCATGAGTTTAATCTGTTTCGATGGAAAACGAGCAGGCCTCTTCTTAATTTTTAGTCTAGCTTTTTCTGAGCTTCATGACCGCTATGAAACTGAAATTGCTGTTAATGAGCTACAAGTTACATTTTCTCTGCACACATTGATGTGCCGTATGGTACATCATGCTTCAATAGGAATTTCCGCAAATTTCAGAAGACATATAGCACTCTATAAGGCTGCCAAAGAAATTCTTGACTATTTAGTGCTACAAGTAAGTAAGAAAAAGTGCAATTTTGTGATAAACTGCGAGACTGTTCATGCATGTGTCCGTTAGGATGGTAGCTGAAGGAGATATGCGAATCTTGAAAGATTCACTGTTTCTTCAAAAGAACTTTGAACCAATGTTGACGCGTTAACACTGAATGTGCAAGGTGAGCTGATCCTGTATCACCTGCTTAGCAAACGGAATAGATGCAGCTTAAGCTGCGCTTTTACTATACAGGTGACATATTATGAACAAATGAAATTATCAATTTTTTAAGTTGGATTTCCATGAAGGGGGGCTAATGCTAGGCTTTGGCATGCAAAGAGGGTGTAGTCTTGGAAAAAGATATCTGCTAAAAGAACTGAATTTATCGCGAAATTAAGGATGATAGAAAATAATATCTGTGGAGTAGCATCAACGGGAATTACGTTGAAGGTAACTAGGAAATTTTGTTTAAAGGATAGTGTGCTATATCAACTTCAACTAAAAAGAAGCACAAAGCAGCCGGTGTAAGGCAATGCTAATACTTTCTGCATTTTCGAAGGAGCCTGTTATCTGAGATACTACTAAACAGGATACCTCAGCCAATGCAAGGTGCGAAATTTATAGTAAAGATATCTATTAGATGTTTGCATGATTGCCCACAATATTATAATGATAATGCGTAATAGGGCCATTTCCTGCTAATAGATATAGGTCAAAAATGGCGAACATGACATCTTAGTAGAGCTCAGAACCTTGTGCTGTGATTCCCTGCTGCCTACCAAGAGAAAACGATATTTATGGCAACATCCACATAAGCTGGTACGGGGGAACTAGGTAGGGAGCCAGAAGCTGCAGCCACCATGCCGAGAAAAATACATCTCTTGATTGGAGATGAAATCGGGGTGGACGCATCGTATTTGCTCTTTCCTACTCCTTAGCTCTTTTAGCATGTGGCGCAATCCATTGGGCTGCTCTGTCGCGCTGTTAGGATCAGAAATAGAATTACGGCAATCCTTTAGCCGCTTAAAGGTGGGATACATAGGCCTCCTTAGTTCTACAATGGGAAAAAGGGGGTCAGCGTATGGCTGTTTCTTTTTTACCAGTTCTGCATTCTTGCTAGTTCCCTTGTTACATGTTATAAACTTAGGAATTTGCGTATCACCCTTTTCCACCTTGTCAGTTGAAGCCTTATGGCCGGTGGATGATCTTCCAGAAACATCACTCGTGTTAGGCGTCGACTCTGACTGAAACTGGCTCTTCGTTTCTTGCAGTGATAGCAGCGAAGACGACCGGTGAGAAACCATCACCCCAGATGCATAGTCGGAATTTGTGAGGAAAGCAGCTGGTGAATCAAGCGAGTCGCTGCCATAATTTATCACCAGGCAGTCTGCTGGATCACTGCATGCGTCATTGTAATCCGAGCTATGAGACATTGCCCCGCTCATCTTCACGTAACTAAATCGAGGCGGCGACACAAGAGGTAGCGGCTGAGATGCATAGCTAGTAAGAGCTCGCCCGTTACCAGGAGGCTTTGATTTATGCATCGCGTGTCTCTTATGCTTACACAGCTGGCTTGATAACTCAAGAGGCTCCACTATTGAAGCTTCTACAACTTTTTCAGCCTCTAAATCATCTGTTTTTTGGCCCAAAATTGATTCGTTTATATGAGCTCCTGTATGGCCGTACAATTTAGGTATTCGCTGCTCTAGAGCTTTCGCTTCACAGTGGAATCTACTTTCTTCAATAAAAACTGTTGTGTCATCGTTATCTAGCAAAGTGGTTCCATCGTGCCATCTATTAGCTAAGGTCAACTCCGCAGTGTTACCTGGATGTCCGAATTTATTTCCTGTTTGAACTGCGTAGCCTGTCGAGGGAATGAGAGCCTTGTATGAGTTTTTTGAGTGGATTACTTCATAATTGAAACCATTAGAATCAGAGTACTACTTGCARGCAGCATCAGCACTGTATGCTGTATAGACTTTACGGCTAAAACTGGAAAAATAGATAGTTATTCAGCGGATAAATTTGTTTAATAATATTCAGCGAGAAGACGCAAAAATGCTATATCTTCGACACTGTCAGTTATAGCTACCCTCTTAGGTGTCGCGTTTGACAGTTGAATAGCTGTAAAAATCGAATTTAATCGTGGCCATTGCCTCACAGAGTATCGAAATGTTCGCAAATAAACTCTATAATCCGTCTGATCCATTACTTTGTTGCAGAGGTACCTTACCTGTTTAACGTCTAATTTATGCAAAATATACTAAACTACTGTGACGAATATAGAGTTGTGCTTCATTTATTTGATGAGCTTAAGTAGATTACCGTACTGTAGCAGTTCCTTCACAGCACAGAATTTGAGAGATATCGCTTCAACAGCACCTAACTTAGTCATAAGAGAGTGTCCTTTCACCCTTGTGTTACTTCAATTAAATTTCATATATATGTTATTAGGCGCACTGCACTTGTTCCCATAATTGGATAGCATCGACACTACGTTATCCTGCTTTATTCAGGTTCTGTTAGCACTGCGCAAGCTATCTGTGATGTATCGTCGCTCTCAGGCACTGAGTGAGCTGTACCAAAATATTACTTTCGATTGCGTAGAGATGCTAAAGTATGAACTATCCGCCAGTGCTTTTGAGCGTTTATCAATACCTATCAAAGCCCTGGATGTATGTTCTGTGACGTAGTATGGATAGGAAGGCGCTTGGTGTTTGCAGGCTAGGAGAGCACCTTGCCGGGTGGTCTGAGAGGTCGATAACAGTGCTTAGTATACAAAAGATTCTATGTTTGAGTATGCTATAAAGACATGAAGGGCTGCATTTAAAGAAACACATAGTTACTCCCCCCATATGATATAAGCAAGTGGACTGGGAATAGTCGGCACATTAATAGTCAGGTAACCTTTCTCATAGTCAGGCTACTATTAGACATTGTAGTATAGTGGTTTAAGCCGAGCATACCCAAAGTATAACATAAGGTTTTACTTTAAGATTGCTGCAGGCACAATGGTGAATTAAATGGTGTAGTTTACCTTTTACGTAGTTAGATACAGAGCAAGAGCCCCGCAGCAATGGGTACTCTCCGCTGCACTCCTTACGCTTAACAGCATCACGAGGAATTCAAAGGTACTATAAATGAATTAAGATTAAGGCGTCAAAAATATAGGTGCCTGCGTGCAATGAGTTACCTTGAGGGGTAGCATGTCCGTAAGGATTATCAAGCGGGCTTCGAGGAGCCCTGAAATTAGCCATCTTCGTATATTCTGAGGCAACTTTTTTTTTGGGATATCCCTGAAAAGTTGACTCTTTTTGGTACGATATTTGACAAGATCCCTCAAGAGCTCTTGAAGAACACTTAGTATCTTCATTAGCGCCTTCCGGACTCTCCTGGTCTTCCATATCTGCGTGCAAAATTTTACACTTGATTATCGGTTTTATATTGGGTCAGAATCTTAAAAAGCCAAAACAAATGTATTTCACTAACGATTTAGATAACATCAGAAGCGAACTTGCAAAAATTCATGTTCACCCCTTGCTCTGCTGTGAAATCTTTGTCTTAAGTGAAGAGATTTTGCTTACTGATTGGCTGCACATCATCAGGGAATGCCCGCCCTTCACACGGGGAATATGGTACTGAGCATTTCAAATTATAGTGGTCCGCTAATACCAACTCTGTAAGCTTCATTCCATGCGCCTTCCAAGTGTGTTTTTTTGGCATATTTTTGTTTGTTGCAATTTCAACTTGCTGTCGAAGATCCTTTATTTGCCTGTAAGGCAGATTATTGTTATCGAGCCTAGTGGACGATTCCTGTGGGTCTTGCTCATCATCAGTCGCCTGAGCGCTTAAGCTTAATGTTTTCATGGTAATGGATCGATCTACAAAACTCTCCGAAAGTAGAGAATCGGCATTTAGGCCGATCGAGGAGGCTTCCGCAGATGCATTTTTGCTATGAGCCTCCTTTAGTACGCCACTATCTGGGGTATCGCGAAGATACATCAGTCCTTGATTGTCCTTAATATGACGGTTCTTTAAACTACTTTTTTCGCTGTATGCTACGCCAGTATTCCAGTCATAATTTTTGTTTGTAGTTTGTGCCCTATCAAGGGAATCTTTTTTGGGACAGAATCCCGTCGTAGTCTGTAGCTTGTCTTCAAGCATAGTACATAGGAGATTAAAATCAGAACTTGCTGTGGTTTTTCGGTCCTGTACAATCGCCTTCGGTGCATTTGATATAGCTCCGCACGATACACGTGCTATTTTCCCTTCATTTATATGAGTCATTGAGTTTTCTTTTTCGTACGATGATGCTTTTGGCTCGAAAGTGTCCTTCTCATTATCCTCGCTCGCTGGGTAGTAATAGCCTTCCTCATCTGGTCTAACAATTGAGTGTACTGCTGCAACTTCCGTGTTATATATATTTTCCTTGAAGTTCTTTGTCGGTAGTACCGTGGGGCCCCTTATGAGCTTCCTATACAGGACATCAGATTTATTCAGAATCCTTCCTTTTTTAAGTGCCAGCGATGGTTTCTTACCGTTTTTCGCCAGCAACGAAGCAAGCTGTTTTTCCTTATTGCTAATCAAAGTGTCCTTGTACTTTAATATATTAGAGTACTTCAAATTCTCTTGAGTCAAGGCTGCATATATTTCTTTCTTTAAATTACGAATCGTATTATGCGCCTCTTCGAGCTGATTCGCGAGTTTAGCTTCGGTATTGCTTTTGCCTCCTGTAAGGCCTTTTTCTGTTTCGTGCAGTTCTAACGGAACATCCTTAGATGCGACCTCATCAGTACTCCCACTAGCAGAGGCGGCGCTATAGAGTGTAGCTATCTCACGTTGTAGATCTTGTATCTTTTTGTCTTTCTCCTTCACTAAGTACAAGTACTCGCTCAGCTCTTGCTGGTGCTTGGAAGTTTCGATCCGTATTCTAGTTTTGAAGTTTTCTCTAAGCTCTTCTGTAGTTAACTCAAACTGCCTCATTTTGCGTTCTAATTGCCGAACCTGCTCTTTTGGTAACTCATTTTCAATCTGGTTGGAGTTATCTAGTGTTTTCTGACACAAACACCCATTTACTGATATTTCATTTTTATCAACTTTTATTGGTTGCCTTAGGGTGATGCATTCCTCCTCTTTATGCTGTAACTTTTGGGTCAGGTTTATCATCTTTAGTTTTTGTTGATCTCTTTCTTCTCTAGTTTTTTGAAGATGATAGTTTATTTCAAGCTGAGAAGAAACTACAAACTTGTTGATTGACAATTGCTTATCCAAGTTACCTTGAGTGAAGGCCAAATCCTTTAAAATCTCGCTATTCCTTCGCTCTAAAGCCTTAATTTGTATCCTTAAGCTCTTTATCAATATGTTTTCGGCCTGCTGTAAAGAAGGTATACAAAAAAAGAAAATGCCTCTGGTTCTGAATTGTAGAGAGAATTTCGTGGAAAATCGCACGAATACATGGCCGCCTTGTTCGAAGAACCTGTTATTTTTTTATCGCAATTTTGTTCAAATGATATTGGCGACCATGTTTAATATGATAAGGGCCCTATTATGAATGTGCTCACTTAACTTATTGAGTGTATTCAATTGGGGCTGATATAAGCGAGATTAACATAATATATAGTTATTGTGCTTAAAGCTTTTTTGAGCAAGTTACTATGAACACCTTAGTTTTTTCAGCATAAATTAATTTTTCTTAAAGGCATCGTCATATCCAGCCATGCTGTTGAGGATAAAGTTTTTACTTTTAAAACGAAGCAGCACATGATAATATGTTAGTACTGCAATGTTCAGCAGTATTTCGTTTTCTAAGATACGTCGATTTCCTCATGAAGCTAAACTATATTCTCTTTTGCTCTGTTCCTTGCTGATTGGTTCCTCCCTGTCTATGGCCATGATATAAAACTACCAAAAAGAAGAAAAAATCAAGTCATATCAGCAGCTATTCGGATACACTTCATCCATATAACAAAAAAATTTAAGGTATCTGCCTTGGGCTGCAAGATGCACTTGCTTAGCAGTGAACTTTTCATATTGTAATTGGATTTTAGGTACTACGGAAATGTGCTATATATTAGGCAAATTCTATGTAATCACAGAACTATCGCACTAACTAAAGGGTATTTCATTGAAACCTGACTAGCAAAACTGACTATATGTGTTAGAACCGGGAGGAGGCAGCAGCTACCTTTTTATAATCATTGATCCCTTTATCTGACGGAAATTTTCTTGCTGTTTTTGTTTTCCGTGAACTTGTTTCCTTTTTATTGTGCGATGAATCGGGAAGATTTGGACATCCCAGAAGCTGAAAAAACTGCTGTAATATGCCTAGCATCTTCTGGAATGGGGGAGAATAGGAAGGTGAATCATCGTTGCTAGAATTTGAT
Organism: Nephromyces sp. MM_2019; assembly: GCA_015657535.1. Classification (NCBI taxonomy): domain Eukaryota; phylum Apicomplexa; class Aconoidasida; order Nephromycida; genus Nephromyces; species Nephromyces sp. MM_2019. Next base: position 84,408 of record JADHZB010001838.1, read on the forward strand.
GTATGAGTTTCCATAACTGTACTTTCCTTTAAAGCATATTGCAGAAAGGAATCCAGTATATTTGGTAAGGAGCTCTGTTGATCTATGAGGCTTACAGTGGTTGGCTTACAAGCACAGGGTTCTTTTTTTGGCATATGAGATGTCTTAGCTGATAAGTTGTCTTTAGTATAGGATGATAAAGTGCTTAAAAAAACTTGGAGCAGATCTGGATCTTGTATGATATTTTTAACGGATTTCATATTGGGGAAATTGGAAACAGCGGATTGTTCCCCTCTGCTCTGGCTTGTGATTTGGCTTTCTTGGTTATGTAAAGGCGAGTAATATGTAAGCTTCTCTAAGCTACTGGGCAATGAATCGTCAGAAATAGGGCTTTTGAGGGCATTTGGTTCGTCTAAAGGAGATAAATCTTGTTGGAAAAGCTGAAGACTTTCATCTTTTTCGTGTGGAGTGGCACTCTGTAAATGTGTATCCGAGTGCGTGTGACGCTTTCTACCGATAAACTTGGTTTCATAGCATTTTGGAAGCTGTTTAAATGGCTTCAAAGCGACGAGTTCATCGGAATCGAGCTTTTTGATAGCGTCAAAATTTATGGTATCATCTTGCTCTTGATCAAGGGAAGTACCGTCTTCACTGTCACCGGCTTGGCTGAACGCGATACAGCTATTACGCAGCTTGTGGCTCAGTAAATTTAATGATTTTTGTTGGATTGGGTAGTGGTTATTTATCGTGGCAGCATCTATGGATTCCATGCTTTTCGCTCCATTCGGTACAGTTCGGTAAACCTGCGGCGATTCATGGAATACCTTGCAGGTATCTTCGCGTGATCTAATATCATCAGAATTATCAAGAGGAGATAGTCTTGAGGCTGTCACTCCTGGTAATTGGCTCAGCATTGGAAGCCGTTCACACACTTCATGTGCTGGTTGTTTACTTTGAAGCTTTACCGCTTCCACAGTATCATCCTCAGGTGCATTTGAATCATTTAGAGTTATATCTCTATGGTATTGATAAGCTCTATTCCTTTGCTCGAGAACCTCGATAGGGGCCGCCATTTTACCAGAAAGCATATCATTTCCTTGAGTGTAGCAATTCCTCGGGTTTGAGAGTAGAAAATGCGATTCGTTGTTTATTCTACTGCCATCAACACTGTCAAAATATGATTCGTTTTGAATGTAAGTCCCACTTGGCTTAATCAAGCCTAAAGAAGAGCTGTTGCGAAAAATCTGATCGCTACCGACTACTTCACGCCTGTTTTCCACACTATTCAGCAACAAATAAGCACTTTTATCCTTATCGCTTTTTCGATTGCTGTTAGGCAATAATTCTTTTAGCTGGGTATTTAAGCACTTTGATTGGGGAGTTTCTGGCTCACTGATGGGCGATGAAGCAACAGGAAAGGTGCTATGTGACACCTTATTGATATTTTCATCGTAGCATAGCTCTGCAGGCTCAATATTTTGCGTGTGAGAGTAATCCTGTCTTTCAGCTGATAAGCATTTATCTAACTCCTCAAACCCAAAAAAATGCCGCACTAGGGATTCATCGTTTCCGTTTAGTGCTGGCGCTGCTGGGAATATATACAAATCGTTGGTATCTTGCTGATTATCATCGATGTATTCTCGGGGTTGTGCTGTGCATTGTTTTCCGAGTAAATCACTTTTCCTTCTTCTGCTGAAATCATAATCATAATTATCAAACCGGTGATTACCTTTTAAACTGCTACCAAACTTCATATCATGGCCTTCGCTAAGGGTTGCTTTCTGTAAGCTAAGGCCGGGGTAAGTATTCTCCACCGAAAAGTACTCTGATTTTTTTCCGCTTGAAGGCCTTTGCAACTCGCTATGGAACTTTGGAGGCACATTCAAATCTTTACCTACGGAATAAAGCCATTCTGTGGACTTATCGCAGTAGCTATCATACTCTTGAATGTAACTATTTGTTATGTCACTTCCGCAGGAAGATTTTGATCTTGTGTCAGCGATGCAGTAGCTTGCTCGTCTTCCTAATGTGGGGTATATATTCAAGCTAAATGCTTCAGGTGAGCTCATTGCGGCTCCCACTCCTGCACGAACACTTGTAGAATCACGGGACACACTTGGTTTCGCAGCGTTGCAGGAACGTGTGAAAGAATGCTGATTATTTCCATAGTTACTGGCGATCATATTGTAACGCTTTCCTTTAGAATTGTACTCAGGAAGTGAGCGAAATTCAATTGGCTTGTCATCTGTGCAGCAGGAATTTTGGGAAACTTCCCATTCGGACTCACCTGCTGAGAAGCTTTGACGCACAAGAGTTCTCTCACACAAGGTAGTTTTGGTTCCCTCGTAGTTGTGGGCTGATGGTGTCAGATTTTGAGGGGGTCTCGTGTTGCCGCATAACCTACAAGATTCTACAAATTCTGGATACGAAGGGGTTAATTCTTTTACTTCATGGTAGTCATGTTGAAAAAAATCTGCTTCCCCGGTACTTCTTGTCATATATTCCTCTGCCACAGCACTTGAAGTTCCGTATTTATACGAAAACTTTTTGGGTGATTCATTCCTCTTCAAGAACCTACCATTATGTTCCTGTGAAACCCTATTTTTAAAGACTGCGCTACCGAATTCTTTCGTATGTGAGAATTCATCGGGAGGCTGTTGACTTAACTCGCTTATAGATTGAAATAGTACTGGCTGCTTAGCCTTTGGATTATGGTAGTGCGTGGAGCTTTTCCTGCTATGCTTCTTTTCATCAAGCAATCGGTTCAAAAATGCTTCGCTCTTCATTATATCCAAGCACTTTTCACGAGGGCTTAAGGCTAATCGCTCAAACAATTTTTTTTTCTGATCTTCAATCCCAGAATCCAGTCGACTTTCGTGGTAAGGTGAAGTTATTGGACGGGCTCCCATGGCGATTGGACGGATTTCCGATGCTATTGGTGGTGCATGCTTTGAACAAGAGCCTTCTGGTAGCGCTACCGTGCGCACTTCTGTTGCTAATGGTAAGAATATAGCAGGTGCATCTAGCTGTGGCTTTGCTCCCTCCTTGAGTTTAATTCGCATCAATGTATCGTCTACTATTTTTCCTCGAAAAGCCATTAAATTCTGCGTATGTGTATCCGAAATTTTCTTGTAGTGATAGCGTTGCGGGAATTGAGTGCTTCGCTTAAGAGAGTTGCCGTTTTTTTTCTCTTTTTTGGGGTTCTGGGAGCTGCGGTTAGAACCCAAATTATCTGTGTCGCATTCCTCAACAGTGTTCAATGATTCCGCTCTGGAGTTATTGAAATTTCTACGAAGATTCGTTTGGTTAATTTTTTGTGAGTTGCCATAACTGAAGCCTTGAAACTTGGAGTAGCGAGGATTATTTTTTAAGTATTCCTGGTATTTTGGGGTAATATCGCAGCCCTTGTTTAATTGCCTACCGGAGTCCAGTGCGAAATATTCGGACCATATTCTATCTTCCTCGGTGCTCAACGGTTCTGAGGAATTATTTTTAAGAAGTAGAGAGAAAAAATCTCCCGGAGCGCTGCTATCGTCTCCCATACTTCCTGTTGCAACGTAAGCAGTTGTACCAGATTTCGTTGGTTCATTTATAGCCTATCAAGTGGGCATGATTTGCTATAAAAGCAGGGACTTTTGGAATAGTATCTTGTAGCTCTTCACGGAAAATTTGCCTTAATACAAGTCATTCATAACTAAACAAGGCCGGATTTGTCGCTCGTGTTGTATTCCGGTGACTAGCAGTGTTTGCAATTAATTTCCATGCTATCCATATTAGTTTTGCGCCTTTAGCAAGAATTTAAACCAGGAGTTGTCTGGACAGAGTGTGGATATTTATAGCAGGGCTCTGGACTATCTCGAATCATAAGGATTTTTGAAGGAATCTAACTATGCGGTAGCTTCATGCTCATCCAGGTTACCTGCCGCACCTAATTTAACCCTGATAGCTGCCTCAAACCATCACGCAGCTTTTTGTGAGCCTAAAATACTTCCACCGTTGTTTTAATATATCTTTCCTACTTTTTTGAAAAATGTGTTACTTACGGCCTCCAGCGTCATGTAAAATAGATCTGCCGCGCTGATGGTCACGGATATTTGTTTGATTAGAACTCAAGAGAATTCAAATTATGACTTACCACGCTCTTTTTACTATAGCAGTTATAATCTGCTCGTGGATGGCAGTAGCAAAGTGGGCATGCTTACACTTCTTCCCTACTACGCGTATTACGATTTGGCTAGCAATTATTTCAAGCTAGTCACTTTGTGAAATTCCGCATAGTTTTCGATAAAAGCTCATAGCTATTGCGCTTAATCCAGAGACTTAAGTTATCGTAGCAGAAGCCACACTGCTAAATGCGCAATAAGCAGATGTTGCCTCAAGTTCTGGTACCATGTTTTGACGAAGGATACTCCGCTAAGATCCATACAAGCCTCGAAGTTGCTTGACCGAATTGCTAGTAACAAAGATGTCAGAAGTTTTCTGAGGTTGATGTGCTTCGAATCCTGCTTGCTCGTTATCAGGAATTTCATCAAGCAGTTACTGGAAAAATTTTCAATAAAATTTTGTGCCTATAATTGTCTTAGTTTTCTAAGAATATAGCCAGATCTTCTGGAAGCCTCGAAAAACCAGGAAAATCCAGTACTACCAAAAATAGTGAGCAAGGTCTCAAAAAAAAGCTTTTGAAGCTACTTCTTAGGCTTAAAGCCATTTCAGTAGCCAGAAAGTAGCACTATGAAATGACGTAAAATTTAGTGTGGTATGCGGGTACTAGAATATTACATTCTTTTAGTAGGAAAAGGGAGCTTCAAAAAATAATATAGGGGGGTGCAGGTGCTTTGCCGCCGTAAACTGAACACTACTTTGATGCAAATATTATTCCAGTGGAACCTACCCAAGAATCCTTCGTGATAATAGCCAAATACAAAAAAATGTTTGGAACCCTAACACGACAAACTTAGCTAGCCACTCATATGAAATTTCGGGACCTTGGAAACACTCATGACCTTTCACCTTTCCTTAGCTAGTAGCCGAAGGAAATAAAAATATCGGGTCATGGATTACCTAGAGGTATACACAAGAAAAAGGAAGGCTTTCTTTGATTCGCCAAACTTATACAATTTACGCATGTTGACGCGCCTCATTATGTTTTCATATAAGAAAGAGATTAAAAAGCAGCGAATTGCGAAGGAACTGCTCCATCGCCAACAATTGTGAAGATGGGCAGATCTACTATACCTATGGCGTACTTAGGGAGGAAACTGTTTTTTGCCGCTTCTGCCAACTAGAAAAGATTCTTGTTAGACTATGCACAGCTGGTGAGCCCCCGATACGAAGGTTACGCCGCTTCCGTATAATGTGGGGCCACCGAGCATTATTTTGAGAGTTGCTAGGGCAAAGCCAGCGCGGACGCATCTAGGGTGCGGCGCGCACCACAAATCAGTACTTATTTCTTGCGCAGAAAGTGAAAAGAATGCACACAAAGGGATTAGCAGGCAAAAATAGCCTAAAAAAGAGATAATTTTGCCAAGATAGCCAATTGAAGGTTCTTTTCGGACCGAAAAGCGATACCTAAGACCTGCTGAAGACTACGAGGATTTTAATTGTGCTATTGGGCACAGCAGGATATTCACCGGTATTTAGGGTTGGGTAAGGCAGAGCCTAGGGGATTTCAGATATTTTATTGATGGGCTATTACCATAGTAAAGCTGAGAGGCGTGGGCACTGTCTATCTTTAGAGTCAGATTTGCTGCAACTCGAGGTATCGCCACAGGCATAAGCAACTATTTTCGAGATTTTTTGACGAACGAAAGTATATTCTGAAGCTTTAAATCAGAGCATCACATTTCGTGCTCCCAGTGAAGCTCATTTCGCAGGCTTGAAGTGCGGGGGGATATGAGAAAATCCGCAGTAATCTGTACTAAAAGTTAAATAAGTGTTATATTAGAATTCAATTTGTATCAGAAACTCTCGAGGTTGTTCGAGGTCTTTCGCAGTAACTCGCAGATTTATAAAGTTGTCACTTTATAATGAATGTGAACGCATCATTCGTATTTAGTAGAACACGGAAGACCGGGAAATTCATTCTCCTAAAGGTTATGCACTTGTGAACGAATCATTCGTATTAAGTAGAACACGGAAGGCTGGGAAATTCATTCTCACTAAGACTATGCATGCTATTTTCAATGTAATAAGCGTTATTTAACGCGTTTGCAAGATGAATTTCGTAGCGTGATAGATTGCTAAGCTTCAATTATGCCTTATTTCCAGTAGGTGACTGCAGCCTGATTTGTAAATAGCGGTCCCTGCTTCGCTATTTGCGTTAGTCGCATACCATCAGCGGCAAAAAAAATAGGTAGGATATTCTTGGGGCAGCGCAAAGGATGTCTTCTTTATGAAATTTTGGTTATGGGCAATAAACATTTCTAACCGAACTGACTATACTGTGGAAAGCTTAAATTTTATTTCCTACGGGCATGCTAACACTATTAAGGTACATGTGGTTTTCATGTAGTGTTATGTCACCGTAATAAGAGTATTTAAGAATCTTAATTCCCTTGAAATTAGAGCAAAGAAAAAAAGTTATATCTAATTACAAAGATAGTGCTTTGATGTTTCTGAGCTCTGCTGATTTTTTATTTATGTCAGGTCCTTCTTTAAAAGCATTTAAATGGCACGTATAATTCTCCATTCACGATGGTATTAATATTAACACAAGTGATTTTCACCCAGCAGATATGCTGGCAGCCTGTTTACACGTAACTATTCGCTCCAAAATAAGTAATACCTGAATAATCCAAAATGTTTAACGCTTTCAACGAGCTAGGAATGAGTGAACAACATTCTAAACAACAAAGAGCAGTAATCCTTGAGCTCTTTTAGTACATAAATTAACATATGGAATGACAAGCTCAACTTCGAAGATAGGTCCTCTAACGTTCAAAAGCATCATCACTGACGATCCAGCTTCCAAATATAAGGAAAGTAAACACACGTAGCGGAAAAAATTACTAACTCCAAGAAACCAAATCTATTTAGAAAATATAAAAAGCATTAATGCGAAACCTTACTACATAGATTATATTTAGGAGATAGACGCCTGAAAACTGTTCCAAATTCTTTTCGCTTCCATTCTACTAAGGCTTTTTAAGATCAGAAAGCACCCCTCTAAGGGATCGACAGTAGAATTTTCGGATAATTAATGTAGTGCCTATCCGATGCACTTGAGTTCTTATGAAACGGAGCAGCGCAAAATATAGCACCGTAAGAAAAGTTGCAGGCTAAATACTAGCCACAGCGGATCCTCAAGGAGCCCTCCACTGTTTTGTAGCCATAAGAAGCAGATTTGAAATTATGCTTGGGTGCCCAAAAAATCGTGTTCATTATTAAACGAAGTTCTAGATACTTCAAAGAACACTAGAGCAGTTCAGTACAAAAAAGATTAAGATGAATCCGGGAAAATTGCAGCAGCATATCCGGTAAACCATTCATAGGCAGTGAGAATAATAGACGTGGTAAAATCTATCATCACTGAACAGGATTTATGATGATAGTATAACACATTGATATAAAATCAATTAAAAAAGGTTCCTGCCTGCTTCATACGAAGCAAATAAGCAGCACATAACAAGCGGGGTGTACATACGGAGGCAAAAATATTGGCTTGCGTACGCGAGAATGCTGTATCCGCACACATGATACTGTTGCACTCTTAGATTTACATCATAATATAAGCTGCTATTTGCTGCCCTTCTGCAAGTAAACATAGGTTAGATTGGGCTGAGCGTGGGGGGGAAAAAATTCTTATTAGAAAGGAAAGTAAAAATTTAATGCAGTCAAAAAAATTTATAAATAACTACTTCAGTGGTTTGAGGCGGTTTTTGTTAAAGTGGCCTAATTAAATTATCCAGGATATTTGTCCGATAAAAAGCAATCCGCCGTTCTCAGTTGTCAAAAACATGGAAAAATAAGTTACCGGAAATTTTTCGAGTGAAGAACCAGATTTCAAAAAAGCTAAAAATCTTATTGTGTAGTCCAGGTGCGTACCAGAGCATTTTAAAGATATGCGTTCTTAATCAGTATTTCTTGTTGTGTGTAGCATACTCCAGCAGCCACTCTAAATAAATATTAAAATTTTTTTAGGAAAAGGGGGGCGAAACGACGATAAAATACACTTTTTCCCATAATTATACGATAATTCAGTCAAGCCACCCAAAGACACCCATAAATACAGCTCCAATAGACCCATGGCTAAAAAAAACGTCTAAAAATTTTGGCTCTTATTGATAATAGAGGTACGCTAGAAAATAGTAAGCCTATCCAAATTATAAACTCCCTTTTAAAAAGAATGGTACATATAATGGAGAGCAGTAGCAGTACTAACATGTAAGGGCATCAAACACGTAATAGAATTAGATAGTTAGAAAAACCTCTGCACGAATCAAATATGTTCTTTCGAGTTTATATGGAAGACTCAAATTTGGATATGAGACAGCTCATATCCAAATTTTAATTGGTGAAATCATTCAAGATAGAAAGATACCAAAGATAGCAACATTAGATAAGATAAGCAGAGCCTATAAAAGAGCCTTTGTTTAATCTAGAAAATAAATTCATTTTGCCGAATTGAACTGTAGTGGTATATACCAACTATACCTTCTTTAAGCGGCTAAATAGCAAAAAAAGCCCAGAAACACATAAATATATGAAAAAAAACAACAAACAACGCAGTCAGGTACACAAAGCAAAAACACACACACAACATTCAAGTACTGAAAAATAGTGGAGGAGAGTAACAGGTAAAGTATCATGAAAAAAAAGGCAGCTGGAGATATAATTATAGCAATTTTTTCATACAATCTAGTCACAAAGTAATTCATCAACACCAAGCTAAGCGAAGTGCACTCTTCATTCTGATGCTTCTCACATTAAAGTCAGCTACAAAGCGGCATTAAAATTATTTGCTGAATCATCATATATACGATTTCACTGGCATTAATTAGCAAATATATAAGTGGAGAAGAAGTGCACTAGGCTCAACAAAATGAGGAATACTGCATTTTTAATGCTGTGATTACGCAAAAACATGCATATAATATAATAATATATTAGCGAAGTTTGCGATAATATTATAAGCCCTACATACATTTTCTTCACAACAAGAAAAACGCATAGTCTAATGGAGGCTTAAGGTACACTCAAAGTTCTGCAGGTTGCATCTATACCTTAACCTCTGGCAGTAGCTGGAGATATATATGGGGATAACAAAGCACCTTATATAAAAAGCTTAATCTATGAAAATAATTTTTCAGAACCACGCTAAAAAGCAAAGGAATAGCAGAAAAAAAAAATGAAAAAGAAAAATAAAAAGGTTGTACAAAGCATGGCAAAACAGGCAGGGAAACCAGCCAGAAATCCTCAATATATACAGTAATAACAGAGTAATATATAACCAAAAAAAAAGCTAAGAAGTTCGCAAGAAGGCTTATTAGACATTTCCATTATTTTATATAATAGAATATCTAGCTTTAAACATCTAGCTACATGCACTTTTTCTAGGTTTAATTGCCGTAGATATTCCTGTCACTACAGGATTAGCTTCGGAGAAAACAAGCATGGAAAGGCAACAAAGGCATAGCATTTCTTTACTATGCCATAGCTTTATAAATTTCATTCTTTCGGATAAGGAAAGAGCTTCCCCACGCCATAGCCATTAATAGCTAGGGAGAATAATGATGTTTGCTTGGCTTTCAGGTTCAAGAGCAAGTCTTTAGTACCATCTTACCTAAAAAGTATAACAACGAAGAAATTCATACTAAAAGGTGAGAAGCCAAAACAAAAAAAAAAATTTTTTTTCATAGAAGGAAAATATATGAAGACTAGCAACTCAAAAACAGTGCATGGAGAGGCAAAAAAACAAGTAGCTCCAATATTTTCCTCTATAGAAAGTATTCAAAGCAAGACTAAAACACAATCTATTGCAGATTATGGAGGTGCTTATACGTCCAAAATTTTCACTACGTGGTGTAGGGGTAAATGCTTACAGAAAAAGTAAAAAAAATTCTGGTGTAAAAGTCGGCACACATTAATTTAAAGAGAGAGTTTTCAAAATAAAATCAAAGAAATAAGCTTTAGAGATAATACTAGAGTTATTTTAAAACAAAAAACCCCGATAAAAAACGTGAAGAATCCAAAAATACCAAATAGGCTGACTCTCAGCACTTTGAAACAAGGTCAGCATCTTTTTTTAGAGGAAATTACTGCAGAATAATCAAAAAAACCTGAAACTCATTAAGATTATAAAATCAAGTCTATTGCACATGTTTTTACCCATCTTCAAGGATTTCGCACTAAGAAATTCCCAGCAATTGTGAGAAAAAACAAAAACTTTTTTTAGTCAAAGGGCGCAAGAAAAAAGTAGGAGACTTTTGCAAAAAGTTTGAAATTTTCGCTCAAGATAGTCTTAACTACAAGGAGTATATATGTTAAAAATAGAGCCAGTATAATCAGTTCCTCTTCAGTAGCAATCAGTAAATGAGCAACCTCGAGTGCGTTTGTCGTGGAAAAAAGACTAGAGGCAAAAAAATATTTTAAGTATAAATTTTTTTTTCACCATTTTTATTTCATTTATAAGTAAGTTTATTATTATTTTATCTACTTTGATTTTTGCTTGCCACTCATAGCAAAAATAAAGAATATAGAGCCCCCTTTTAGCTAGCTTTATCGATTAAAAAAACTTTATACTATATATTTCATACCATAAGTTCTACAAAAAATTTGGCAAACAACTTGTTTTTGAGTTCCTGGGACAATACAAGCTTTAAAGAAGCATTAACAGCGGAAAGCTTGTCCATTAAAAACACAAAAAAACATGAAAAGCTTACAGAATACACACCAAAATATAAAGATGGCAACCTGTGCAGAATATATGCAAAAAATTGTGGTTAATGACGTTAACACACAAAATAAGTATCAACAAAATAAGGCTGTATTCTAGTGTTTATGGTAAAAAGAAAGGTGAACCAGAATGTTGGCACTTTCTAGCATCTATCCCAAAAACTTAATGACATGCATGCAGTATAAAACATTCTGCGCTTCGTCTAATATATCTTTACACATGCAAAAAGCTGAAGCAGAGCGAATAGGTGGAAGAGATGATTTTTTCAAATAAAAAGCAGAGAAGAGAGCGTTAAAGTACTGAAAACGCACACGAATAGCAACGTTTTCTCCGAGCAAGCAAATCAAACTTTTACCCTATCATTTTGCAAAAACCAAAATTTGAAGTAAAAAACACTTCAATTAGCTCCATAACCCAAAGCAGCTATGATGTGCGTAGTAAGCATATGACACTGAAAAAGATTCAAAGTTTGAAAAATATGAAATTAAAATGAAAAATTCCTGAAATCCATACACATCAACCCCACCACATCAAGCCAAATCACGTACTAAAAATGCTACAAAAGAGAATTCACATAAAAGCAATAAAAAGTATAAAATCCTGGAAAATTCCAGTCTGTCGTAAATCAAGTCTTTTTCGGTAAGACTAACCTTGAGCTTCGGATTATCATGCTCAACTAGTTTTATCAACAAGCTGAAACCGGTACGAATGTGCCTTTTTGAGGCACGCTGGATCATCTGCAGATTCTCTGCCTCAGAGTAGAAACTGTAGCCCTGGAAAAAGCAGGGATAATGAAAAATCCTTCAATTTGCTTTTTGTTTGAAGATAAAACATAAAATAATATCTAAAGGAGTTATATGAAGAAAGTTTTGTAAAAGAAGAAAAAAAGCTTCAACTTGGGTAAGAGAGAGATCATGCGAAAAAAGCTTCATATTAAGCTGCAGGAGTCGATAGATGAGGATGCTGCAGCTCTCACACACAAAACAAAAATCTTTGCCAAAATATCCAAATTTACTTCAATCAAACTTCATTATTACAACCACAGGCAAGGAGCTTTTTGAAATACCAGTATTTACTAATTTTCAGTCTTCACTATTTTGTTTACCTAAAATAGGGTGGTAACCATCATAGTCCCACAAATAGGGCCCCAAAAAATCTAGGACTAAAAGAAAAAATGGTCTTGAGTAGCTACGCATTATGACATGCTCAAAAAATATTCATAGAATCTTGAAAAAATGCAAAAAGATTTTCATTTTTCGTAGGGTGAAAGAAGCTGCTTTACTAGCTTAAAAAATAGAGGAAAAATTATAAAAATACGCAAAGAAACAAGAAAAATCGGTGGTTTTCGCTTGATTTCCTAACTGCAAAACGCACCTTCTCTGACCAAGAAAGGAACGCCTTCAACAGCTTTTCATACTTCAGCGAATCTTCCTGAAAACCAAAGATTGAAATATAGGATCAAAGCAAAACAGTGACTCTAGCCACAATACATATCCATCTACTGCATATAAAAAAAAATCTCTCTTTTTGATCGGTGTATCACTGCTTAGTTACAAAGAGTAGGTTGAAATATTAAATCGCAAAAAAAATCAAGAGATTTTAGTGTTTTTTTATATTTTTCTTCATTACATAAAAAGAAGGCATTTTTTCCCTCAAATCAATATTATTAAGTTTTTATTGTTTTCAATGGGAGCTGAATATTCTCGAATTATTTCTTCATGATGTACTTGTATCAAAACAATCTATCAATATAGTGAGGTTTGAGAGAAAATATAATTTGTTTGAGATTTTTCGCGTGAAGATAAAGATACAAAAGAGATTGCGTGTTACGGTATGCGTAAAAATCCTGAAAGTTAGAGCAGTAATCATCAAAACGAATAATCTTAAAGGGGATATTGTACTATAGCAGCCCATGAGTCATAATATCACACAAAACTGATACAAGGGGCTTGGGATGTAGCAGTCATTAGAAGTTTCTACCTGATTTTGCCGCTGCTATGAGCTGATTCACGAACCATTCATTATCCCGGGACATAAAACAAATCTCAAATTTGATGAGGGTGAGGCATACCACACCCGAAGAAGAAGTACGCAGAAGCAGAATTCAAAAGCTAAAAATGTGGGCATTTGCAAGCAAAATTACAAAAAAGTTTGTGCTTCCATGACTTAAAAAGACGATACAGACGCAGTTTTCATCTTTACCAGCAAAAACAGCTAAAAAAACCCCAAATTCAACACACACACAGCAATCAAACAGCACAAATAACCTTATAATATCCCAACGAATGACTAGTTATCCCGCAGATTCTAAACCAGCTCCAAAAATGTTTGGCGCGCTTTGGATGCAGCAGATTGAGTGCTTCTTCAAATTTTTTTACAAATGGCCATCCTGTGTGCATGTATATACATCATGAGGAGGGACAAGGTGACAGTAAAAGAATGGTTTCCATAAAAAAACGATAAATATACATAACTTTAGCGCATAAAAAAATCAGTACTTAATATTAAAAAACACTAGATTCAAGTGCAGGAATGAAGAAAAACTAAAGCACACACAATTTAAAAAAGAACACACACAATTTTTCAAAAAGACTTCTCAATAAAGATAAAAAAAAAGATGAAAAAAATTACACAAAATCTACCACCATCTTCGCCAATAAAAGTCGAATTTATGCTTATTTTCAGGGAAATATTACTTCAATTGATGATTTGTATAAAAAGATATGAAAAAGAGTATTTACTTCGCCATGGAATTTCAGCGACTTCTATGAGCAAATTACCAGAAAAAGACATGAAATGTTTTGTTTTATGCAATAAAAAATTGCTATCGGCCTCCTCTTCATCTCCTTTGATGAATTCAGGTAGAAATAATTCATTCAAATGAGATGATAGACTGCTTGTATCTGCTGAAGGAGAGCCCCGGTAGAAGATATCCAAATAATGTTTATCCCTAAAGAGATATTTATGAGCTAAAATAACCAATGAATTGAGAAAATAGTGAAACTACGAAAAAATCATTACAAAAAATTGAAAAATTTCGATTATATCGCGCACAAAAAAAGGGTTAATTAAGTAAAATAGCAAGGCACACACACAGCGAAGCTACAGAATAGCTGCAAAAATCATAGGCATAAAGTATAAAAAATGAATTTTTTATCATTTGTGATGTCTTTTTTCGGAAAGTTTTTTAAATACAGAAAAATACTCAGATAAGCTAGAATGTTGATTTTTTTCAAGTTTTTGGAGGCGTTTTAACGTTAATATATTTAATTTAATGCTTTAATACTATTTATCCGTTGGGGAAACTTCTGCCATATTTATTAATGCTGTATCACGTTTAATTCCTGGTGTAGTAATAACTGGTTTTTTCTTTAATTTTTTTGAAAAAACAAGAAATTAAAAAAAATTGAAGAAAAAACCAGTCAAATGCTTGATTTTTCAGATGAAGATGAAAATTTATATGTGGAAGGTGAAATTTCGCATCAAAATTAGGGAAAGAAGCATGGTAATTTCAACTACTCAAAATAAGCTCCAGGTACACCATATCGCCATGTTAAAGATATATAAAAGAATCAACAAAGCAGAAAATAAAGAAAAAAAGATGTGCAAAAGCAAAGCTGCTGATGGGCTAAAAATCAGCATATTTTGAACTATTGCCACAAAACAAGTAAAAGTTGACATAAAAAGATTCAAAAAGACACCATTGGAAGCACTGCAGCAAGAGGAAAAAAAAACACACACATATCAGAAAGAGAACCCTATTTCTACTAATATTAACAGACCAGAAAATGACAAAGATGCTTGATACTCGGAAAAAAGCCAAAAAATTTGAAAAGAAAACAATTTATCCGCAAAGCTGTGAAGAAAGCAAAAAAGGCAATGATACTAACAACCAAGTTTCGGGGGGGGGGTGGTAAAGTAAAAGCTGCCAAAGCGTAAAAAAGAAAGCTTTTCAAGGCTTAAAAGCTCCGAAAAAAAAAGTTAAAGAAGGATCAATTAACTGCGAGATGCTGATGAAGAGCTAAAAGAATGCCTACAAAAATAGGGAAAAAGTGCGAAACAATGATGTTTTTTGAAGTAACCTGCAGGAGGTACTGAAGAAAGTAAAGTTTTTACCAGAAAAGTACCTTCAGAAAGGTATCGTGCACCCCACATACAACACACACGAAAAACTGAGAGCATCACAACACTTGACGTTTTTGTTGAAAAAACGCCAGATACTCGCTTTTGGATGAGTACGATAATTTTTTGAAATAAAAAGATAAACTAAAATGAATCTAAAGTCCCACAAAAACAACAGAAAAAGGCGTTTATATTATTTATTTGATTTTTATGGCTTTAATAGCTTTGAATCTTCTTTTTACGAGTGTTATTTTGGTAAAATCGTCAAATTTATCATGTAAATCCAATTGTTTGAGAAAAAAAAGGAAAAAGTGTGCAGCTCTGCATATGAAGAATATAAAAAAAATTTCGCTGAAGGTTTAACTCCTAAGCAAAACATTTAATTACGGAAATTATGATGAAACAATAGACTTATTATTTTCTTGTAAAAAACAGCTTAGAAATTTCAATTTTCAAAGCAAAAAATCTATACTTTTAACCTGAAATTTAGTAGCATTGGATTTCTACTCACTAAGGATTCAAACCGTAAATGCTCATCAACCAGACGGTATTCAGGATTTACATATGTGACGAAACCAGTGAGAATATCATTCCTATATAAAGCGAAGACAGAAAAACTTAAATTTTTGCCTTTGTGATTTGTGTGCGAAAGTTGAAAAAATCTAGTGTGTGTACGTATGGCTTGTGTAAATAAAACAAAAGAAATAATAGTATACTTTTGGGAGGCCATGAGATGCAGTGAAAAACGAAAAAAAAAGACTTAAAATAGATTCAGACAAGGAAAATCATGTAGAAATGAATAACAACAATTAGAGAAGTACCTAATAAAAATAGAAATTAAAAAAAGAGATGAAAGTAGAAGAAAAAGAGAGAAAAGAAACAGCGCGAAAAGAAGGGCGAAAAAGAGCGAAAATAAAAAGAAGAGCGAAAAGAAAAAGAAGAGAAAAGGATAGAAAACAAAACTTCTCCTCTCATTTATGCTAGAAAGTTATTAACTCAGAAGAATTCAAAAATCCTGCCTTCCGTACAAAAAAGATCTCAATATACTTTGCTTCATCTTCATAAAATTTTTTTTCCAATCGCCAAAAAGTGATTATGAGTTATATGCATAGAGAAAAGACTCTGAACAGACATGTAAACATTTAGATACTTCAGAAAAACTAAAAATAACAAAACTGGAAAGAGTCCTGCTCATTTAGTAGTCTGATTTATTTTAATAAAAAATCCACAGAAAGCTAAAGGAATGAGAGGTTTTAAAGAGATAAAATCTTTGAAAAAGTACGAGTTTCCCTCTTTTTGCATGCGAAAGCTTTGCTTGATAGTAAGAACCTGTGGAATACTACTGGCTCCAAAGTGTTTGAAACCAGCAATCCATCGCTACAGGTTAGATATTTGGCTGCGAAAGGTGCTGAAAATAGTAGAAGAAAAGTAGTATTTCGGAAGATTTGGTAAAGTCGTTAAAAAAAAAAATAAAACTAGCTTTAGCCTGAAATGCTTTGAGTGTGTAAAAATTTTGGGCATGAAAAGGGGCTAAAATGAATAAAATGTAAGGGCAAACAACGAAAGTTTTAGAAAGATTAAGAATAAAAAAAACCACGAAGTTCCTTCAAAACAGAAGAAATGAAAAAAAACAGCGAATTTTCTCCAAAAGGCCAAAAAAAAGAGGATATTCGCCTCTACTGGCTTTGAGAAGCATAAAAAACAAAATTTCAATAAATTTTCGCAAAAAAATCTCGTCTACTCAAAGAAGCTAATATTCTACCAACTATTCTGACAAGAAGACATGCATATCCAAAAATTAAGGAGTTTTACTTTGGATTATCTCTAATCATCTCCATCTCCTTCTCATCTACACACAATTATGTCCTTTAGGAAATAATCAAAGTGCTCTTCAAAGAGGACTAAACACATGCCTCATTGTAGGAATCCTACCAATAGTACATCCTTCTAGCACACACTATATTGAATAAGGCATCGCACATTTAATCGTCTTACGATACCTCTGAAAGCTTGAAATTTAGTGTAAGGGTTCCTATCAATTACATCGCTGAGGAGCAGCTGTGATGACGAAACTTTGCATGAAAAATGATCTTCACTACCATCAAAAAGTGTAGAAATAAGCTCCTTTCCATCGTTAGTAATAAAAAAACCGTCATCTATGGGTGACTGTAGCATTAGCAAGTCGATAAACTTGACCATGTTGAAAAAGCTTGGCAAAATGCTTCGCTGATGCCTAAAGTCTTGAAACTGCAATGGGTGCCAAATTGTAGAAAAAAAATGATTAGTGGAAGAAATTTCATGTTTGTGTGTGCAAAATGCCATAATCAAGGAGAAGAGCTGGTAAGACTGAGCACACATTTCATGCATGTGTGTGCAAAATGCCATATTCAAAGAGAGGATGAAAAAACATTAAAATTGGCTAAAAAAGTACCACAGCGCTTAGGCAAGGGTCTCAAGATAAGCGAAAGCTTTCGTATAGCTCAATGCATCATCAAGGCGAGTGTAAAAATGTAAGTAAACTTCGCTAAGTCAGGGATGAGAGCTTCTTTTAAATCATAAATCTCATCAATTTTTACAATATTACTCGCAAATAAACAAATAAAAAGTAACTCAAGACGCAAAAGCTACTCAAAGTATCTTCGGACTGCAGAAAGGACAGAAAAAGACAGAAAATGGAATAAAACATCCTAAAGGAAAGCTCTCCAATGATAAATAAAAATCTGATGAAAACCAAAATCAAAGCAAGGTGAAATTGCTGGCAGACGAAACAAAACATTCCATATCACCAACTAGAAGAGGAAAAAAAAACATCCTACAAGACTAGCTAAATTTCAAGCACAAAATGTCGACAAAAATAAGAAAAAAACAATTTTTGAAGAAAAATAAAAAAAAGCGAAAATTTCGCGTTAAACTCAAAATCTTCACCACAAGTTTTCACAATCTTTTCTCAGCCATACATCCATACAGCAGTGGAATAGCTAGTGCTTCAAAATTTACAAGAAACTAGACCTGAATCTCTGGGAATATTATGTGCGTTGAATACTTTGTGTGCGTCTTTGAAATAAGAACAGTCGGTGAAAGTGGGCGATCTGGTGTCAGACCGAAGAAAAATCTGACCTGGAACGCAAGGGAAGAGGTTTAATAAACCACCTTTTGAGCATATATATTGGGAAATGCATGTCAAGGATTATGATGAATTTGGAGGAAACTGATGTTTTCTGCTTAAAAGCATTGATAAGGCAATATGGCCTCTAAAAGATGCATGAATCAGTCACAAATCATTTAAAAAAAAAAAACGCCTAAAATAGGTAATTGCTGACTCTTTATTACCTAAAAAACTCTTGTTGCTAGCAAGATGCGTCGTCTTTGAGAAGATGAAAAAACTTAAAGGCAGAGAAATTTCAAGAAAAGTTTCTAATGGCATCTAATACTTCATTTAAAAATGATATTTATACAGCAATACATCAAAAGTAGGAGCAAATTTACGTCTTCAAGCATCTTGTAAAAGGTTTTTCGATTGATAATTTCCTAGAAATTCGTTTGATCTTACCAACTTCGAACTTGTCGTGTGAGTATCTATCCTTAATCAGCCAGTCGTCAATATATCAAGAGCATAAAATTTAGGAGCTAAAAGGTACTATGAATGTGTTTAGCTAACGGTTTACTATGAGATCGACGGTGCTATCATACGCTTTATACCATGTTTAGTAAAAACCAAAATTTTCCCCAAAAATTCTTAGGATTCGATCGAAACCTACGGCTGCCATCGCAAAAGCTGGAAATGGCCATACAGTAGAGCAAATAGGTTATCTCTAAGCATAAATAGGAGAAATTTCCGCCATTTTCCTGTGTGATTTTATTTTTACTGAGTAAAAGTAATTAGTTTGAATAAGCCTCTATATATATGAGTAAACTACAAAATCAGATGCTATTTGTGTATCTACAGAAGGGTGAAACAGAGCGCAAGAGAAAGACTTCATTATCCCGGAGACAGCGTATTGAAGTATAAAGAGAAGAAGATTCAGCTGCTTACTAGCTTATTTTTTTTTCTTCTTCTTTGGATGATAAAAGCAAAAAAAAGCGTGCAATTCTCAAAATACACTCTTATAGATTTCATTTGTTCAAAATATTTTTCTTTATTTTTAGCTGGAAACCCGCAATTTTGAATTTATCCTCATCTGCTTTTGATATATAAAAAGCTTATAATAAAAGAAAACACGTCTTCAGAGTACCTAGAGGGAAATTAACCCAAGTTTTACCTCTAAAATCAGAGAAAATGCACCGAAAAACCTTAATGCGATAAGTTTTGAAGATATATTTTCAAATGAAAAACAGGAGATTTTATTAAAAAAAAATTTTATAGTGCTCTCATAAAAAGAATTAGTTTTCATTATTTGATATAATTTGGCAAAAAATTATTGTTTTTTTAATTTTCAAAACAACTGCAGAATTTCCAATACCAAATATCTTGTAATTAGGGTATCTTTTCAATGAAAAAGCAATGAAAAAATGTCAGAGAGAGCTTATTAAACCGCATATTTTTGGAAGAAAAGGCATGAAGAACAAGTTAAAAATGAGCGCTAAATGCAGAGCTAATGAAAATATAGAAAAACATCGACTAAAACCAAGAGAGTAGAATGCCAGAGAAGAAATATATATGGGTAACACACGGTATGATTTACGATTAAAAGAGAAGAAGCAGCGAAACAAGCCTGCAAAATCAAATTTTCTGCTCGATAATGGGCAGGAATTTGAGAGGAAAACGTGGCAAATGATGTCCAAACATACAAGTAAAGAGTTTTTATTATGAAAAAAAGAGTAAACACAGCGTATCAAGCTGATGGGTTGATCTAATAGTGGAAATTATACGACAGTTATACAAGAAGAACTAAGCAAATCTGCATAATAAAAACCTAGTTAAAAAATGATTTTTTTTTCGAAAAAAGTGCCACCTAGAATCAATTCTCGTCAAAATAGGCTTCGCCAAAAATTTGAATCAATAAAACTCCAAATTTCCGCGATCTTGATTAAAAACTTAAAAAAAGAAGTTTAATCAATATATTCTCCAAGAAAACTTCAAATTTCCGCGAATTTGATCAAATATCCCTCTTCCAAAAAGATTACCAATAAAAAAAAACCCGCAAAAACACCTTTTTAAAAAGCAGAAAAAACATGAAATAAGCATTTTTCAAAGTATTAAAGAAAGTGGCGTGACTATATTAGCTCAGCTTACGTAGTTTTTCAGCTTAGCCACGATAATCTGATGATAAGCCCTATGTGTAATAAGCCTGTTAATCAATGCATAAAAGAACTTTCAGCAGCAATCAGATTATTCCACAGCGAGTAAAACTTAGCTTTCAGATAGAGGATGAAATATTGTGATTTCAGCACTTCTCCTAATCAGCAAAAATAGTATGCACGCATCATCATCGTTGCAGCTACAACGGAAGAAGCTTGAAGAGATTTCTAGCTGCGTTTAAATTCATTGGAAAAACATCAAAAAAGTGGAGATTTCAAATTAATTCGAAGATCAAAAGATGAAAAAGAGATTCTCGCCATGGAAAAGGAGTGCGAAATACATATGGAGAGATCTAATTAAAAAAAAAGAGAAGATGAAACGCACCGCCAATTAAATTTTTCTATGCCTTTATTTTCATCATATTTTTTTTCAAAAATTTTTTTTTTTTTTAAAGTATCACCACCAGATGCTCATTCTAATGTCTCTCACAATAGGAATTGAAAAAGTAAAGCTATGAGCTATGAATATCTCCAAAAATATTAAATAGCAGTTTCAGTGATTATTACTCAGGTGAAATATTATCGCTGGCAACGCATTGAAATTCCTGGAGAGAAAGGTTATCTGAGCACCTCATTCAATTCAAATTTCGGCTAGTGTTCCGCTACTCTGTATGCCTTGATTGTAATTGTGAGTATGCGAGTGGCAAACTTGGCATGAAGTGTGTGATTCTCGTGCGTGTAATACATTTTTGATGAATATATGCTAGACAACAGTCAGCAGAATAAAACAATGTGCTTGAGAAATAATTTGATCGAATTAGAGCTGCAGAAAGAGCTCAAGCGAGCAGCAAAGACTTAGTGAATATAAGAATTTTTCAGAGTTAAATACATGCTAATTTAAGTTTATACATGAATCCTTGAGAATAAAGTGTAAAAATTTGGAGGAAAAATGATTGGGAGAAATATATGATAAAAGTATGAAAAAAATCGAGATTTGGAAAAATGTAGATCTAACCCCTTACTATGGAATTATCGCGTAAATTAAAAAACCGGCGAAAAATTTGGAATGAACAGTGGACAGAGGCATAGTGATTACATACATTAGCTGTTCAGCGATGAAGCAGACAAACATCCAGACTTTAGGCAGTAAAGCAAGTTAACTACGATCATCGCTAAGAAGCAAAAAAATTTAACCTTCACAATATAGACGGCAGGTGAATCGATTTTTCATCAGAGCAAATTTTAAGCGATTCAAAGTACTTTTTGCGGCAAGAAGCAGACAGTATAAATATCATATACTTCAATATTAATAAACTTATGAAAGACCTACATAAAGATGTGAAAAACATAGCCATCTCGTGATGGGCACTCTTAATGAGATGGTAGTTAGATGAAATGCTAGGCAGGCGAGAAAAAGGGGTAAACACAAAACAAAAGGCATTTCTCGTGTTTCTGCTATCAAAATACTCCCAAAATTTGAATAGAAAACGGCATAACATTTTCAGGTAATAAATCCCAAGGAAAACACTAAAATTTAGCAGCTATGCAATCGAAAAAATCTTACCTACCCATCAATGTCAAAGTACAGAGCTCTTGGCGAGTTCTGTTGAATGCACTCATAGAGAGCGGTTCCGGAGCCATTTTCGTAACGAACTCTTAGATAGTTCCAAAGTTTCATATGACTAGGGAAGAGAGTATATTTTTTTACTACTTTTGATCTTCCTAGAGGATCTAAATTGGGAAAAAAAACGGTTCGTAGAGCGATATATACTATTTGATCTCATTTTTAGCAAATTCCCTTTTTAATAACTTTATTAGATACAGCTAAACTACTTAAAAGTACATGAAGAAATTAAAATTGCATCAGAGAAATGCAAAAAAAAGGTAAAATGAGGCATCTATTGAGGGTTAATAAAAGCAAAAGTTTCCCTACTTTAGGTTTTCTTCAACAAGATCGCAAAGAAATCATCAGGGCATCTCAAATTGTTTTAAAAAAACATCGCTAAAAACAACAAAAACTCCCTTAATTATATAGTTTGCAATGCATATCATAGTCACTTCATTGAGGCCATAAATAAACAGAAAAGATAAAAATCGAGAAAAATTTTCATATGAAAACTACAGAGGCATTTATAGTCCAAATATAAAAAACATAAAACATTCGCATAACAGCAGCGTAGAATGATAAAATCGAAAGCCTCAAATGATAAAAGGCAGGAATATGCTAGCTATTTTGCATAAAAGTTCCTCTAATGAGTCTACTCTAAAGCTTACGCTAAGATTTCGCAAATTGAATAAGCAAAGCCAGTGAAGCTACATAGATAGAAAAATTTACACCAAGTTCAACTCAAACTGGAATAAAATGAAAAGAAAGGCATTTTTACCAAAAAAATATAGGCGTCACACACACATAACAATGCTAGCACTTGTGTCATTAAATGAGTCTATGAATACAATTTTTTTCAGAATTGATCTCTGAAGCTTAAAACCGCTGAAAGAACAATTTTAAAAAACGAATCACCAGGTAATATCTACCCTGATTTTTGGGTGTACTTAAACTTTTCACCCTACACCTAACATACAACTTTCTGCAGACAATTTCTCACAATTTTTTGCCTATTCAGCAGACGTTTCATACTAAGAAGTTGCCTTTTCCTTGACCCCTAGTTTGTGCTTACCACTGATTTTTGAGATGTAGTCCTTAGCGACTATAATTGAGCGCTCTGGATGTTTAAAGCTCATCAGGTCATTAACTGTTGGCCACCACATGCAGCCATCATCAAAGCGGCTAAATCCCTAAAAATTCACTCGAAGAACGCAAATCATTATGATATGAAATCAGGAAGGATTAAAAAAAATTTTAACGCAAAGTTAGCGCGGAATAAGGAGTGTGCCAAGGAGAGGCATAGAAGCTAAAGATAATTGAACGTATACAATAAGCAAAGAACAAATTTTGAACTAATTTTAGCCAAAGAAAGGCTTCTGAAGGACCTGAAAACATTCTAAAGTATTCAGCTATCTTGTAGCGATATGCTGCCATTTTTTTAAGGATAGCATACAAAGGCATTGTGGAAGCCAAAAGAAAAGTAGGAATATAACGCTAACCCCATCATGCAAAGCATTGCGGGAACAATAAGAAAAGTAAAAAAAAATCCAAGCATATAAGGTTAGCCTCTTTTCATCACTTTACCTCGTGGTATATCACCGCAGCATATGAAAATTCGATTCGAAATATTAATGAGCGGGCAGCTTTATTTTTTAGAGACGCGCTACAGCCTCCGTGTAACAGAAATACCCAAAATAAGACAATTTGCTACGGCTTTTTAAATGGCGGTTTTCAGTCATTATTCGCCTATTTCAAAGCTTATGAATCTTTGCTATTTTTGGTATCACAAACTTAAAAGTCATCAAATAAAACTGGGATTTTAGAGGCATTAAAACAATCACCAGATCTCAATAAACCAAAGACCCTTCCAAACATTACTGCAAAAAAAATCGCGTATTGTTGCTACGGGGAGTCTCACAATTTTCCTGGGACAAACGGTCTGGAAGGTTTTTTTCTGGTAAGTAATTATTTTGTTGGCTTCGGCATGCATAGGTCTCCTTACTGCTTGAGCGCAGCTGAACGTTGATAACCCCAAGAAGCTACTGCTACAGCAGTTAAAAAGCTCCAGAATGAGCGTGTTATGAGCAAGCAACCGGGTCAACTTTCCAGCATTCCGGCTGGAGACTATGTAGCGGAAAGATAGTTGATTTGAACAGGAAAATTTTTGCCGCATTTGCTCGGTGAAGATCTCATAATACGCATTTTTTATTAGGAGTGACATAGAACTCGAATATCCTGCAGTGACATCCCTTCACCTTGTCAAGATGAACATAATTACGCCTATTTCACTAAATTTATCTCAAGATTCATTCAGAAGAAGCAAAATTTTGGGGAGAATTACGCTCAGTAAAAATTTCACGACTAAAATGGTCTTTCTGGAGGACTGCAGGCTCTCATTCTCTGGCGTAAAGGAGACGATATACTTACGGCAGAACTCCCATTGCTTCCTCCTACCGCTTATGTCAGAAGGAACTCAAGGTTCTTACTTCCAAAAAAAAAGAATCACCTCCTCTTCTTTGCAGCACCTAGCATGCTGACTCATGTTGTCCTCGGAAAGTATCATCGAATCTTCGGTGCAAATATATGGTTTACCTTCTTCAAACGCAGCACCCACGGCATGATAACATTTTTGCGCACACACTACATTGCGGATATTTATATATCTGATAACTAATACCTAAGTTGACATCAAGGTTCCGCATCGAACACATATCTGAAGATGCAATTTCTTGTCCAATTGTAGAGACTTTTTTTTGTCCGGTACTTTGTGCTACCGAAGCATTTTATGTTATAGTAAGAACCTGCTTGCGGCGCTTCAAGGCAAGATATCCTGTGAGCTTCACATTGAACCTTGAAGCCTATTATACTTTACCTCGACAAGGCGAGGGGCGGTAGAGACTAGAAAGTCAACAAATTTGTTCGGTCAGGATTTGCTCCAATATAAGTCAGTGGAACAGTAGAGCCAGAGTATTGAAATTTTTCGGTTTGTGGTACATGTGACAGCCGCTGAAGAGTAAGGTGGTCATGAAAAGTGAAGTGTAGAAAGCGGTTAGGTCCTATTGGAAGAAAAAGCTACTTTTATTCATTGCTGTACATCGCTCCGGAAATTTTACCTGTAAAACGGCTCATTTTATTAATAAGTAACCCATCATAGTAAGTGGAACTCTCACTATGAATCTTTAGTGGCGCACCCTCCGTGAAATGGGGATTGGATGAAGCTTCTGCCTGTGAGCACAGTGCCGTAGACACTCAATTTTTACTTTTGGAGCTAAAACGCAGAATTTTTATTTCCTTTCAAATTCGTTGAATGCTGGCCAGTTCATTTTCTGATTATTGGTTGCATTGGCTTCCTCTTCTTCTTTCTCTTATTCTTCCTCTTCTTTTCCCTGTTATTCTAAGTCTTCTTGTTTTCCTGCTTCTTCCTCTTCTTCTGTTCCCTCTTTTACCGTCTAACTCCAGTTCTAGTATACTCAATAGCTGCTAGCCAGAAGTTTTGGACAGCGCATGACTTTCTTCTCTGCGGAGTGTGATGCTTCTATATATAGTTTCAGCTTTCATATATTTGGACCAAGTCCTTTGATGTCTAAATAAACTCCCGGATGGGTGAGTTGCCATGAAGTTATAAAACTTATAAAAAGTTAATAGCTCAACAAAAGTATTATTGATGAATTGAAAATATAAAAAATTATCTAACTGAACAGACTCCTTCCCGTTATTAGGATCTAAAGTTAATATATTCTCTCTCGTTATATTAACAAGTTTATATTTTATTAATTTTTACTTATCTCTACTACTTTAAAGAAAATGCCACAATAATTTCTAGCTTGAAATATTTGCGCTATACTCACAACTGGAAAAGAGATTACTGCTAGTGCCAAAATAATGCAAAGTGTACCATTCTAATATGACGTCTGCATAGCAAAATAAGAAGTTATTTTGACAGCCCAAGGTATAAATCAAAGACGTAATTTCGTTTTATTGCTAAGCTTAGAACAGGGCTATTGAATAACAGGAGCTTTTGCTAGTTACGCCGCATACCTATGCGCGAATAGGTCATTTACCCTTTGAAATTGCAACTGCAAAATTATAGCCGCGATAACTTTACTTGAAGAATAAAGGAACTAACACTCCATGTAGGGGAGGCTGAAGAATTCGGGCTTTTCCAGTAGTATTTCTGCCGAGAATACACGCAACTGCTTCTTGTGGCATTTTAAAGCTGAAAAAACCCGTATCATCCGTTTTTAGCTCGAGGAATATCTTTATCGCTAGAAGCGAAGCCATCTTTGTTGTCTTGCTCTTTTCAAGTAGTTTTTACCTCTACAGGATTCTTCAAGATGATTGTAGGGAGGAGAAAAAGTACGGCTAAGCAGAAGTAATGCTAGGCTAGCGATATATGCTTAAGGGGATAATTTAAAACTAAAGAGCAAAATATTGTCACACAGAATAGATTCGTATTCTTTATTTAGCGAATAAAGCAATACTAACTGAGCTGATTGTTGAAAAATGGTTGGAGATACCTTTTTCATGTTTCAACCTATAAAGTAGTGCTAAGAATCTGGTTTGCACGGAACAGCTGGAAATGCCTTTAGTATAATAATGAGTTATTTCATCAGTCCTCGTACATCCTCCCCGACGAGTTTTGATAATGCGCTTGATTTTACTACTCATGAACTGTACTGCTTATCAGCGCATGAGGTGGTGATTCTCATCTAAGTTTGATTTAATCTATATTCTTTGCCTGTCGAAGTAGCGTTTTTCAGAACTTCAGGAGTTGGTTAATGCATCATAATAATACTCAGAATCTTTCTGACGTAAGAACCCCCCTAATTGTGTAGATCATAACAGGCAAATGAGATGCCCGTAATTCCAAGAGTACTCGTAGATTCACTGCAGTACTCGAAGTCACTCTAACACACACGCAGAGAAGCTCATAACTCCGAGGGTACTCGTAGTTTTACTGAAGTACTCGAAGTTAATCAAAACACACGCAGAGAAGCTTGAAATTCCAAGAGTACTCGCAGATTCACTGGAGTACTCGAAGCTAATGTAATCATTCCTTTGCTATACTGGGCATTCGATATCCAAAATGCGGTGCGCACACAATACTTTCATGGCGGTATGCTAGCGCCCACCATTCAGCACTATGAGCAGGCGCTATCAAGCTATTTTGCGGAGACCTTGAAATCCCGTAATATGTAGTGTCGTGGTATCGGGCTATTGTGTGCGCCGACAATCTTCACCCCTGTTTTGACGACTTCCCTCATCCGTCGTCTGTGTGTGTGGTGGCCAACGTATCGATATCTGCTCTGCTATTCAAGGTTAAGGTTGAAAATGCTCACTTTTTTCTGGTCTCCTCTACACGCGGCTCTACCTCTTTGGTGACTGAATTCGCTGTGTTGCTGCAGCTACAGTTTTATCTCTGGCTTATGGCTACTGGCTGCTCCAAAGGCAGAGACAGGCTGATTAGCTGAGGACACTGAACTTCAGCTCACGTCCATTCTTTCCCACATTTTTGTCTTCAGCAAGAGTGTTTTTCTGTACGCGTGTGTATATGCTTGCATTCACCAATGAAGAGTCGTGGTTTTGCGCAAAAGCTGGATAGCCGGCGGGATAAGGTTCAGAATCTTGAAGATGAGGATGTATCGGGTGATTTCAGGGGTAAGTGATGGTGATTTCAGGGGTAGCTGATGATATTTCAAGTCGGAAGTGATGGTATTTCAAGCCTTATATGACGATATTCTCATCATTCGTTATAATATATTATTTCATCTGGAGGCAAGTCCAAGTAAATTTTCATCTGAGTAACAAGCAGCTTCAAGTGGCTTTTGTATTGTGAAACGGATAGCCGAGCTGCCGAGCTTGGTTGCTAGGCTTTTGTAAGGTGCCTGATGGAGCGCTTCATGATAGCTTTGCCAGAATTTTCTAGTTAAAGAATAGTCTATACGATGCATGTTTGGCTGGAAGAGAGGATGCTTGGGGAGTTTATATGCTTTTATAGATGTAATATCGCATGTAGATAAATTTTTAGGGTGTTCTGCCATGAATTACTGCCCATACGACAAGCACCCTGGTCCAGTTATAAATTTGATGAAAATGAGGATGCGTGAAGTGTATTGAGATGATTGTGGGTCTTACTTAGCCAATGTTGGCTTTACTTATATTGCTTCTTGCTTCGCCTAAACCGGTAATTTATTTTGCGCTTGTTTGAAACGGGAGGTGCTATTGCGTGTGCGCTTATGAAATGAGGTAGTTCAGGTTTTTGCTTAGTTTCAGTTGTGCATAGATGAAAATGGCGAGCATTACGGATGATTTATTACGATATTTTTTGTTTTGTAGCAAAGTTGGTTGTCGTTGGATGTTTTATGGTAAAAAATCGCTAGAATTTACATGAAAATTTGTGCTTAAGCTTTCAATAATGTGTTTTTCTTTTATAAAAAACTAGAGCCTTTTTCTGGCGCTTGCGCAAGCAAGACAGCTATTTTGGTATGTATATAATGTGAGGCCCTGAATGGTACCTAGATCTTCTTGGAAGAATTTCTATATAAATTTTTCCTTCCGGTTGAGGTATGTGGACCTGTTTGAGATATGGTAAGCAGCTATTTTTTCTCGTTTCAAATTCTATTATTCAGATTCAAGCGATGAAGAATTGAATGAAAGGGATTTGGCATTGGATTTTGATGGCCTCGAAGTAGATGAAGGCTTATCGCAAGATGAAGAGGCGGAAACTGAAGGTGAAATTAAGTTCATGCTGCTACCTTGTAGCTTTTTACCGTTTTTAGATTGTGGCTTTTTATACATTTGTAAGCATCTTTTAATTTTAATGCGCTGCAATCATTTATTTGACACTTTTGCTGTAGAGTTGTATCCCTGAGGAGGGACGGTTGCTTTCAAACTGTGATGATTAAAATTTGTCGATTTGGCTTTGTTTTATTCCGCTAAGGCTTATATGTCATCTGTTTGTGTAATTGCGGGGTGGTTGTGTGAGCGTCTATGTTGGGTTCTCCTTTTCCTTCGGAAGTGAATTTTATTGGGGGTTTTTTCATTGTAGTTAATCTCATTGCATTAAAAGCGTGGAGCTGTCTTCTTCTCAAGGAAAATGTTTCTTTGTATTTTCTCAAGACGTTTCTTTGTTGTGATTCGTCTTCTTAGTGTCGCTGAAAATTGAAGTGTTGTGATGATTTCTTTAATAGCTTTGTTCTCGCTTTGTCATTCACTGCGCTGAAATTTTCAAGAGAAGTTGGCTTTGTGTTACCATTTGCTCCAAACTGCTTTTTAAGGGTTTATCGTTACTTAATGAACTTATATTATTAGAGCATCCCTACTAAGAGAAATCCTTCGTACGCTACTATGTCTAATAGCATTCTTCTCCATTTTATACTCTACAAGCTCTTTTCCAAAGGAGACTGCGTTCGCATATCACATTTTTTTCTGCTTAATCGGAAGAATTCGATAACCTTCTCTCTGTGCTTTCCTTGCTAGATGATGAACAGGATACTGCTCCCAGTACTAGCTGGGGAAAGGGAGTCCAGAATTATTATGAAGGTAACCTAGATGAGTCTTCATCTGAGGATGGTGAGGATCTCGATGCTCAAATAGAGGAAGCTAACAGAATAGCTAATGAGCAGTTTGACGGACTCGAAGAGGGAGATTTTAGCTTTAAAGACATCATTAAATCTGGTAAAGGATTTGAACACGATGCAGCTCTTAAGAGAGGCTTGAAAGATCGTCTCAGTTCAAAACGAGAAGCTTTCGATGCCTTGGACGTTTTAGAAAAGGTTGAAAATAGCCTATTGTTTGTTTCACACGCTGCCTAGTAATTGCATTGATATCGCTATCTCATTTAGGATAGCCACAACTTCAGCTTTATGGTGGCGAATCTGCTTCTCACACATACAATTTGTGATTTTTTATGAAGATTTTCACACTTGTTACGACTTGATTTTCGACTCTTGTAACTTTGCTTTTTCTTCTCTTTGTATGTTTTTTTTCCCAGTATAGTCTCCTTGGTTAGCTTTTGCTTGCTGCCATTTCATCATCTTGTGCTGCTTAATTTCAGTAGAAACGCTGACCAATTTGCTTTCCTCATTGCTTTCTTCACTTTCTTCCCTTTTCTATGCAGTGGAAAAAGGCAGAAAATGCGTTTGTTTATTTTTTTATTTTTTATTTCCGATAATATTTGATACACAGCATTCATCATTAAACCGTGTGTGTGCTTATTCTGCTCCCAGAGTGCACGTAACCCCCCTTTATAGGAAGATTCTACACCATATTATTCATCGTTAAGGCATTATGTGTGTTAATTTTAATCTTAAATCTAGCTGCTTATGTCCTAGGCTGGACAGTCATTTATTGGAGAAGTTGAATTATTCTGGTTTATGCTGTGGCACTTGGTGTTTAAAGTTTTGCTGACTTCTTGCCGAGGTATTTTCAGATTTGTGTGTCTGTGTGTGCTTCTCCGTGTGCTTTTGTGCTTCTCCATGTGTGTGTGATATTTTATTCTCTTTGAAATGCATCCAGGAACTCAACTTCATGCTTGAAGGGACCCAAGAAGTTGGTGTAGAGACAGGTTCAAATTTGCCTATTTTACTAGAGGGCCTTACGGAAGCAGAGCAAGTCGAAATGATCAAAAAAATGCATCCAGAGTTTCTTCCTCTAGTTGAAGATATGAAGGAGAAATTTCAGGAGCTTAACGAAAGAATAGAACCTTTGCTACAAAAAATTGAGCTTCTTCGCCATGAGGACCTATCTGATGATGTATGCTAAGCAGATGAGATAATTGTTTGTTCTGTGTGTATATTAGCCCTTTAGTGGCTCTCTCTGTAGTTTTATTGTAGGATACCCCCTATTTTTTGTGTGTGATTTGAGTTTTCTGGCGTGGAATTGAACGTAGCATTTGTTTGTTTGTACTGAGTTTTAGTTAACAAATCATTTTATTGATTTTCAATTTACTGCTGTTTCCGGGATGCTCATAACTACACCCCCCGTGTAATAATGTTAAGCTCGATATCAGCTGCTTCTGTGTGAATCATAGGATGCGCAAAAATATAGGGAATTGAATGTTTTGCTGAAAGTATGGAAGCTGGAAAAAAGCAGCTTCTCTCGTTTAGATCATAACTAACCAAATAAAAAAGCAGCGTGTGTGTCTAGGATTCTAATAATTGCCATGTAGACTCTAAACCACTTACTATCATATGTCATTTATCGCAGAGCCTGACTTTCTTGAAGGCAAAGAACCAGACAATGCTGGCATACTTGTCGTATCTCACATTCTACCTGCTGTTGAAGATTGATGGGCATCCCGTGGAGAACCACCCAGTAATTGAGAGGTTGTGTGAATTAAGGTTTGTTATGGAAAAATTGCGTCCTATAGAGGAGAAGGCAAGTTATAGGATTCAAAAGACTCTATCTACTCTTGAGAAGGATGGCCAGACTCACGATGGTACTATATCTGGGGAGCATCTGTGTGTGTGGGATGCAAGGGTTATGAATTAGCTGGAGATCGCTCGTGATTGTGCTCTCTTACAAGCGAAGATATGAAATTTTCTCTGTTTTCCAGCTTTTTTTTTCTACTATATGGCATAATCCTTGATTTGTTTGATTCAAAAGTATATGTTTTACATGTGGCTTAGATTCCTCTTAAGTTTATATATGATTTAATCTTGCTGGAGTCGTTTGTTTGCAATTTGATGCTTTTCATTAAATTTGCAGGTTTGTGTTTTTTTTGCGTAACTTAACTAGTTCCTCTGTGAAATTGGCGCACAAACTTTGCTCATCTAACGCAGCACACACTAGTTACTCATCTCTAAGGTAGCACATACTAGGTAATCATCTCTAAGGCAACACGCACTAATTCCTCATCTCTAAGGCAACACGCACTAGGTAATCATCTCTAAGGCAACACACACTATTTCCTCACCATTTCCCTTTTATTATTCGCTTTAGTATGGCGTTTCTCTGCTAGTTATACTTCTGTGTGCGGCTGGTAACCTAGCTTTACCTAGAGAGCGTGTTTTTTTTCCCTTAAATCTACGGAATATATGTTATCATCTTTGCTATTTCCTCTTATTTTTATGCAGAAGCGTCAAGTGCTTACCGTCCTCATCCTGAGCGCCTGGTGGCCTCATCTGATGAAGAGACCGTTTCTGCGGGTGAACTTTCTCCTTCTGGAGAATTAGATTCTGATGATGAAGTAGACGATACTCCTAAAGAATCAAAGTTATATAAGCCTAAGAAGATGCTGGCTGTGGAATACACGCATGACGCGGTAAAATGAAATGGAGTTAAGCAAAAAGTCTTCATTTCAACACGTTTTTGGGAAGATTTTCGGATAATTGTGCTTAGTGATAGGATCTGTGTCTGTATAAGTATTAAATTAACTTCCTTTTAGTTGGAAAAGCAGAGAGTTTGAGGTTTTTTTTAGAGCTTTAAATGGGGAGGAGGAAAATGAGGAAAAGCAGAGAGTTTGGGGTTTTTTTTTGTAGAATTAAATCAGAGAATTGGGGAAAAGCACGGAGTTTGAGGTTTTTTTCCAATTTTTTAATTTTGAGGCACTTCTTATTGGTTTCTCGAATTTTAGTGCGAAAACTCCTCAGAAAAAGTAAATGTGAGAGATATAGTCAGGTGGCTTCATTCATCAACATGAGGATATTTTTAGATTTCTTAGAGTTGTAAGAATGTGTACCTTCTGTGTATAAGAATAAAAGTTACAAGATAGAAGGAATTTAATTTTTGTAAGGAGATGGGTTTCTATGTTGTCTAGCTGGATATAAGCTTCTGGTATGGCACTGCTATTTAGGAGCTTGCTATTTGCATTTTGCTGTTATTTTTCTTTTGAAAAGTGTATATAACTGTATTTTTCTTGGTGTCTAAAAGCAAGGTATTGCTCATTGAAAGCTGTCTCTTTTCCCTGTTCTTTCGAGCAACTGTAAAGGAGATGTTTTGATGTTCT
Source organism: Nephromyces sp. MM_2019 (assembly GCA_015657535.1). Classification (NCBI taxonomy): domain Eukaryota; phylum Apicomplexa; class Aconoidasida; order Nephromycida; genus Nephromyces; species Nephromyces sp. MM_2019. The sequence goes on from JADHZB010001838.1 coordinate 117,195, forward strand.
CTTCTTGGAACTGTAGTTCCTCGCTTTGATAACTCATGTAGATTATCTTAGTCAAATTTTCGCATGAAAACAAAATTTGACTAAGATAATCTACATGAGTTGTACAGGAGAATGAAAAGAATTGACTATATTTTATTCCTTGCTATCCCTATCTTCATTTCTTTTTTTTGCTTAAACAGCCAACGCAGTTGCAGCGTGTAGAGAAGGACCTTGAGAGGCAGAAGAAACGCTTGAGAAAATCAGAGCTAATTAAGGATCTTAGAACGGAGTTTACGGATGAACCTGAGGAGTTGGGAGGAAGAGCTGAAGAAGATGTACGAGTTTCTGCCATTGTTCGTCGGCACAGAGAGAGGGAGCAGTACGAGGAGGATAACCTCATTCGTCTTCCTGTGACTAAGAAAGACAGAAAAGGTAGGTCTTGAGTTATGTTTTGGTTTAAGGTAGACATACATCGTATGACCTGTGTGTGTGCACTCTTGGTTTATCCGATTTTTTTTCAAAGCAGATAAATATCTGAATATTCTTTAGAGGCCATCTTGCGGTTACTATGTGCATATTTAAATATGTCCTACTGAAAACTCTACCCGTGTGCGTCTTGGCCTTTTGCCTAGTATCTTTTCCGTGGTGTAGCACTCTTTTCGTTAAAACTTTACGCTTGTAGAACTTATGGAGTTGAAGAGATTGAAGAAGTTAAATGTATCCGCGGGTTCAACCCTGGACGATTTAACCTCATTTGCCGAGTCCATTGTTGATGAGGGGAAGAACAACCGTGATAAGGCTTCAACTACCCCATTAGGGAGCTACCTCAATGCAGCTACTCAAGCGAAGAAAGCAGCAGAAAATGATTTGCTGGCTAGGAGAGCCGCTGACAATGTTGTTGTAGCCCGACGAACTAGCAAGGCTACATCCCAGCATATAGCGGATGATGATATTCGGTAAGTATATTAGCAAATTGTAAAGAATTTGGCTTAAAATGGACTGCCTATTTATATAGTAGAGAGATCATAAAGATTTCTCTATGAGGACAGCGATGAATGAAGCGAAGGGGTTGATGTGACAGACATGTCTCGAGTGGATTTGCCTAGAATTTATGTTTTGTGTGTTCTGCTTCTCTATGCTTTGTGTGTGCTGCTTCTCTATGCTTTGTGTGTGCTGCTTCTCTATGCTTTGTGTGTGCTGCTTCTCTATGCTTTGTGTGT
>JADHZB010001838.1:125602-145324 GCA_015657535.1 Nephromyces sp. MM_2019
ATAACAGTAAAGCTTTTGGTACGGTTAATAATGAAGAACTACCAATTGATGCGTTTAGTACGAAGCGATGCAAATACCGAATAACTTGTGATGTAAAAGCACCCCACCTGTAAGGCTTTCTAGTATCCACGGATAGTTTTCTTACTAATTCGATAATATTATGCCTTCGGGGAAGATTTTCCATGTTTTCTCACGTGATTAGAGGCCTTATCACAGGCAAAATTAAATTGAGCGAAACAGTTAACATACCGCAGTATTTCCGCATTCACTCTGGTATGAATATATGGGAGATATAGCGCATCCATCCGAAGATCCAATTGCCAAATTTATACAAATATTTATATCCTAGTTGCTTTTAGAATAATCACGTAATATAAACGTTCAGGCGCAGTGGCAGAAACCTTTATGCTCTACGAAGGTACTGTGTATACGCTTACTATAGCTGCAGCATGCACTGTCGGGTTGCACATTTCTAGTATAGTTCTTCATTATTCCTAATGCTAACTAGCATATTCTCTGCGGATGCTGCGTAATGAGCATGCCATACCGAGGTACCCTGCAGTTTCTTCCACTGTGTTTTTTGAAGGGTAGTGTCGTAGCAAAGGCCAGAAATCATTACAGCTTTCAAGGTATTAAAGGTATTGATCACATCTGTGGCCATGGTGGCTAAGGTGACGTGATTATGGGACAAAGGTTTAAGGTACTTGTACCTAAACGAAGGTTTCTACCTATTGTTTTCTCACCTGCAAAGCTTCAATGAGTACGCCATACACGTATGGCGTCAAAAGTGAACATTCGGATAATCTCAAAGAAAAATAGCTCTTTTACCGGTAAGTATCGAGATTTTTTCAGTTAACAACTCGTATGGTGGCATCCCTCCTTGATTGGTGTTGGGCGTAAAGTGGTAGCACATTGAATTTCAAAGGAAAATACGATGAGCTGAAAACTTTTACTGTTTGCAACGTACTCTGATAGGATAATCACTGACCTATGCCGTACTATTTCGTCAGTGAAGCTGCGCTTCTACTAGAGAAAAAAGGTAGCTACAATTTATTTAGGGGCTGCAGTAATCTAAATAGTTACCGTCCGACAAAACCAGCAAGTAATGATACTGCGGAACAAATTCTCCGGGCCGTTAACATGAAAGCAAATCATGTAAATAATAGATTATAGCATCACAATGCGTCTCCTCATGTTGCGTAACGCACGATGTACTCCTTGTGATCCCCTCAAATTGTTTGGCATCGATAGATATAACCCGCACAAATTTTCCTGCTTAATTTACTTTTTGCTAGGCTTCGCTGATATGTCGTATTAGGGCCTTGAGAAAATGCTGAAGAAGCAGTGCGTAGCAGAGTGCAATTGTATTATTAACGCATAGACCAAGCTATGGATTTCGGAATTAAGCAGCTGGCGCGGCGCTGTCTACTTCAAAAATAAAATCATTTGCGTAATAGATACCTCGTAGATATCTTGTATCATTACTTAATATTAGTGACTACCGAGCTGAGTAAATTCGCAGCAATGTTGGCAAGATTGGCAAGGATTGCAATCCCAAGAGTTTCATGAAGTCATTTTCTTGTAGCATAAGAAAATGATGCAGGTGACTTCAAACGATGCGCAAGCAGATATTAGCCAGAATAACGTTGAATGCATATTCCATCGATGCTGATCAGCGCAAGTTGTTGCTCTCAACCTTTGATGGAGGATTTTGCTGAATGTTGACCACCTGATTCCATATTTCCGCCTGCTAGCACCATGGATGGACGTTGAGCCAGCCATTTAATCCCAATTGGTATGCCTTATTTTGCAGCTTGAACTTGAGGGAGAAGCTATAGAATTGCATCTTCCATAAAGTAGCTATAGTGAAGTGTAACTTGAGCGGCCAGCCAGTCCGTGTAGATACAATTAAGCAATTGTCGTACCAGTAATGCCAGCACATGAGGAACTATACTGTGAGAAAGCTTGCTACAAGCCATTTTATCTAGAAAATTTCTACACAGAAAAAGTGAGCGCAAGACATACCCCCTGTAAGCGCATTTGAACAAGCAGTATAACTGGTGGACCGCTTGCAGGCATGTTTAGATCAGCATCCCGACACGCTCAGATCAGCGTCCTGACGCGCTCAGATCGGCGTCCTGACGCTCTCAGATCGGCGTCCTGACGCTCTCAGATCAGCGTGTTATCTCGTGAATTTCCTGTGCTACAGTTCGGAACACGTGCTATAGCCAGTCCATAAAAGTCTCCCTGTGTGCAATTCATGCCGTGTACCTTTCCTATAATATCATTTTGTACCTTGGGTCACGGGAGGGGGAGTGCTGTCAGGTGGTACCGTAGCAGCGACAGCATCAAAAGTTCGCAACCGCACCCTGTTCTTGAATACACAGTTGTGTGTTTCCCATGTATATATTTAACTTAGGGGTTGGAGGGTTTGTTACACGGTTAGGTTCCCGTTTCATAACGTTTTAGGTCGCTACGGTTCCTTCAGATGAACCTCATGCTCTTGCCCAGAGCACTCTCAATTTTCCAGCTCACTTTTGTTGGCACAGCCTCCTGAATGATTCGAGCGTACAACCACAACAAGTACATTGAGTGTAAAATGCAATTAATCCATGCCAAAGCGCGTTGTTTTGACTGACTGAAGAGACTTGTTCTACTTTTTACTCAGAATTGTTGCATACCATCCCCCCCGATTGTTCTTAAAGAAATAAAACTAAAGAAGCGTTTATCCCCATTTTTTGTTACGATTTTTGTAATTTGTAGGGAAATTACTCCGAAAAGGTTTATTTTTTGCCGTTTTCCGTTGTTTGCTCGCTCGCGACACCCGCTTCCTTCATATCTATCTCAAACAGTGAACCAGATCTGTAACAAAAAATAGTTTTCCTTAGCTGCCACAAGCAAGCAGAGCATTGGTAAGATCCTCTCAAATTTTGTTCAGCATCTTTCTGGCCAGGGAGCTGTAGTTTCCAACCAGTGTGGACGGATAAAAATCTGATAAGCGCTTTTTCATCTCCAACAAGTGCTGACAGAAAAAATAGCAAATGCGCATTTGTTCATCTCCAGTCAGCATATATAGGAGAAAAACGGATACGCACCTTATTTTGAGTCAATGCTGACAGCCAGGAACGACGTGCGCCAAATCATTAGCAAAAGAAGCACCCAAAACTGGGACCTAATTATCGGCTTTTCATCATGTAGCGGTCATATAAATTCCCCTCCGCCCGCTGTATGGCTTTAGGCAAGTAAGTCTTTTTGCACAGAATAGTGCACGGTATACCTTCCTCGCGGGAATACATTCATGCTGTAGATATAAAGACGTAGAAAAGCATGGAGTAGACGCTCTCGCAGCGTCCTTTTGACTGTGCCAGTGATTACTTCAGGCTGTTTATTAGTTTCTTGCTAAATAGGAAGGCTTGCAGCGTATGTAGAAAGTCGAAAGGCATGGTATGCGTTGGCCTACGACTTACTTGGGAAGTTTACTTGACATGATTTTTCCAAAATTTTGTCCGAGTTTTCGCGCACAGCGTAACTCGGTATGATTGTTGGGTTTTGGGTGTTTTTGGCGTCGAATTTATATGCACAGCGTGGTATTACAATCATCAGGTTGCAAAAGAGAATCATGCACTGTGCCATATATCAATAATTTTAGAGCAAGTATTAAACTTAATAATGTTTATACTCTGTAAAAGCTTGCTGAATCTGGCTGGCTTAACTTGTTTAACAGGTCTTAACCTGCGTAGCAAACAGCGCATCTTTTCAAAACAGCGTACGACGAATGAAGTATAGAATCATGATTTTTTGTATATTCTTTTAAAATAATGTACTCTAGGTTTAAAACTACTGAAAATTGAATTCAAGGCGATTCGTATCGAAAGACAATGTGCTTGAAGCTTCCCACTCTTTTGATCCCTCTCTATTTTGCTACAGAGTATGTTGTGTATATTCCGAGAAGATACGCGTATATGCGTGCAGTACTAAAATGATGTGTGTGTTTTGCAATTATTCAATAAGGACCTTGCACTGTCAATTAATGCTAGAGAGTATGACTTTCTTTAGATTCGTAGGCTGGTAGAGAATATATTTTGCCCAAACGAGGAATTGGAATGCAACTTATAGTTGAAATTGCGTTTTAGTTTTTTTCAACTGTGAAATAGCGGCTTTAAATTGATATTTCACTTACCCGCCCCGCTGTGATTAGTACTATTTCAGAAAATTCTTAATTTTGTACGGTCTCTGCTGAAATTGGTTTCATTTTGCGATGTGTGTGAGATTTAGTATATATTGAGTGCTAGGAAATTTGGTCTTTTCCTCAGTGCGTGTCTTTCGAGAAATTTTAAGCTTTAATCAGATTTTGGCAGCTGCATTTGATTGTATAAACCGGTTTTCCCTTGTACGACAAGTTGAAGAGTATCCTACTCTTGTTCTTGCGCTAGTCTTATTGAAAATACAGCGACGTCTATAGTAATTACAAGTTCCCTTATGTTTTTGGGAAAAGTTTTCCTGCACTTTATTTTTTGTACGAAAATCATAGCCCGTTACAGCCTATTTAATTTGGTTTTCAAGAGACTTTCATGATTTTTGATGTCTTAGTCTACTGGTAGGAAATCCGTTGCATGCTTAATTCTTTACCTTCACGCAGCATCATATCGTTAATGCGTTTACAGCCCCATTAGTAACAAGCTGACGGATTTCGTGTGTTTGTTAGAGGAAAATTTTGCATTTTATGCCGCATAATGCAGATTTTTTGTTGTTTTGAGCAACTTTTAAGCTGCTGTAACTACAAAAATAGATGATTTTTCGGTCCGTCAGCCGTAGTGCTGCGTGTAGTTTGTAGATTGGAAATCTACAAACTAGAGTCCTTCTCTTGCTGAGAGAGGAATGGCTATTGTTTAATTCTGCCTTGAAATAAGGTAGATGATTGAAACCCTTGTTATGATGCTAGATACTACAAGGTACTGTATGGTTAGCTGTTTTTATTCCCGGTTGCTTGTGTTCCCATTTTCGAGTGGAATATCATTTTCTTTGTCTTCACTTTGTAAAATTCTATTATTTTCCGGCATGCTATCATCCCTCTTTGCTCCTCATTTTTGGTGATATTTTCTGCCAAAGAAAATCTTCTGCCTCTTGAAGATTTTTACTTGAAGTTTCGTTTAAATAAATGATTTTTCGCTCTCCGCTGGGTATGAAATTTTTGTAGCATTCACTTGAATAAGCGTGCTAGTGGAGGATGAAAGCTTATTCTGAACGTATTCAGCGCAGTTATATAGTACTAGGCATATAAGCACAAAAATATCTTCTGCACATACGTGTAGAATAGAAATTTGATGAAATAAAAAGACTTTTGTCATTCAGTTCTTTCAGATTTGCCCACAAGATTAGAAGTCTAATAAAATTCATGTTTTTTGTTGATTTTTATAACTTTTCACGTGCGTGATTTATGATGGAAAGCTTTAAAATGAGCTTAGGCATCAAATTTGTTCCCACATTGCTCATGTTGGATTGATGTAGTTCAAAGTCAGTGAAAATATGAAAGAACGCTTGTGGTTCATTCCTAATGAAGGAAATTTTTTTTCGTTGAAATAGCAGGTTAATTGATTTTTCACGGGGCATTTTTTCCTTGAAGATGATACTTTGGGGTTTTTCTTCCTCAAAAAATGTATTTCATATAATTCAGTGCAGTGTTTTGTGGCTGTCTAGAGTTTTATGTGCTAAAAACGCCGGTTTATGTGTTGTACTGACATCTTGCGGTTGATTATTGTGCTGAATAGGAAGGTGAAAAAGATCTTGATTTCTTGGATTTGTAATGGTTTTTAGAATTTTGAGAAGCTACGACGCTGCAGGCATGATTTTTATTTGGCGCTTTCCGCTGCTTCCTTAGTTTTGGCTGCGAATTATAACTGGTTCAAGAAAAGTAACCTAAAAATTCATCAAAAGTATCAAAAATCTTAAAAATTTTCAAAATAATGGTTATTATCTAGTTTTTGCTAAAGTAATTTTGATTTATAGTATTAGAATTAGCCTTACCAGAAAATTTCCATCATTAAAGATCTATTTGTAATGGTATTGCTGAAATGCAGGTGTTTCTTGATGGGGAGCTCATGCTATTATTCTAAAGCGAAATCGTGCATACATTTTCCAAACTTAAGTTTTACGGCCGGAATAGAAGGAATAACTTCTACCTGGTATAATGTTAGAGATTAGCCGTAACCCGGGGAGAGGAATCAAAGTAGATGGAATTTGACGAGCAATGTCTTCTAGTAGTTCTTTGATAAAAATTTTCAGCTGCTACTATTTCGTTGAAAAATATTCGCGGAATTTCGGTTTCTGAGTTGCTCCTTTCTTGGATTTGGTTATTTTTGTCGACAGCTTCTTCGTTAGCTTCAACTTGCGGTCTAGCGCAAAATATACTATTAAAGAGCATAAAAAAACACACATTTTGTCTTCAAAGAACGACTGAAAAAAATAAAAGTAATCTGGAAGCCTATTTATGAGAGGGATAGTTTAAACGAAATATCCGTTTATGATCCTAAATTTCCAAACACCTGCTGGCGCTTCGATGAAGATCTTCGACTTCAGTAATTTTTTAGCCGTTTGTATATGTGTTTTCTTATATCAACCGTTTTCTTAAGTTATACCTTTTTAAGCGACCAGCGATTCCTTGGGAACAGTAGAAAATCTAGCAGGCAAGCTGGTATCTTGCATTATCTCGGCGCGGCAACATGGGGCGGGTCTGGCTGAAGTGGTTTTGTGAGGACAAATCAGTTTATGAATGCAAGCATTGTGGTGCACACTTGACTTCTCATAAACTATTGAAGGAGGAAACTTACATTAGTAGAAGAGCTATTAAAGTTTTCAAGTCAGTTATAGCCCTATTGAGCTATTTTTGAGAAAATGTCGATATACTTAGTTGCTTTTATCTTATGTGCTTATGCGTTGCTGGTATAGGTTTTGGCTAGAAAGTTGGACGATTTTTGTGTAAACGGTATCTTTTTTTTTCTGTTTTGAAAGCTACAAATGAATGCACACACACTCTATCTGCTTTGTTCTAGCCACACTGCAATCAGCTCGCAAAGAATAATTCTCGCTTCTCGCACGATTGCGTTCATGTTTTTATGAAAAAAACTTGTTTCTTTGAAAAATTATCCAGGAAGCAAATCTTCCCTTTCCAATTTTGTTTTTACAGGAGAGTCGTAAACTACAACTATCTTAGCGAGAAGAGACAAACTCTTTTCACGGGGGTTTTTGTGCTCGCACACATTTCTTGCGTAAGTTGCGGAAGGTATTTAGGCTTCCAGTACAAAAAGGCTGAAAAAAGCCACAATAGAGATAAAATAGGAGATTTTGTGTTATTGGATAGCGCCTTACTCTTTAGAGACGCAACCGGTGAAATTGCAAAAAAGGAAGGAGTGTAGAGAATGAGAGAGGCGGCATCGCACTATTTTTTCATTAATAGGTCAGCTAATTTTTGAGTTTAATAATGTAAATTCCTCATTTTTATAAAGTAGTTTAGGGTAAGTATTTCAATGAAGCCTGTATCACTCAGGAAGCATGACTATAAAGGTGTGCTGTACAGCTTTCCCCCATAAGATTTGGAGATTAGGGAGAAACGGGAGCCCCCCTCTTACTTGTAAGCAGACTTATATAGGAGGGGGCCTCTTGTCTCGCTCATGATTTTTGAGCATAATTGCGCATACTATCTAAGCAGGGCTAGTGCTTTTAAGCTTGAGATGCTTACCGTAACTACCACGCTTTCAAATTCAGAATATAAGAGTATAAATTTGCGCTTGATGGCCTTATTTTATTCTGTTAAGATGCCAGAGTATGTGAAGTTTCGTTATTTGTTTTCTCTTACCCTCTGCTTAAGTATTGCTAAAGAATGGCATGTGAGCCATTCAAAAATGCAAATTCCATACTAAAGCAAAATAGGAGTAATAGTACATGTCCAACACTACAAATACGAAGAATAGAATATTCAACTTCGTTAAAATTGCCTTTTTTGCTTTGCCCTCCCCTTCACTTCCAATCAAAGAAATTCATATGATTTTGCTTTACTTTAGATTTTCTTAACCTAAAAATTTTGCCTTCATTCGCTCATACTCGCTGCGGCTTGCGCGATTTCTGCTTGGCAGGTAAATGCGATAGAGCAGGCACAAATTGACCTGTTTCTGTACCTGAATTTTGGGCGCGCGAAATAAAAAATTCCGCGGTGCCCTGTGCCTGCAGTGATCCATTGCGATGTAACATTTTTGAAAAATTGTTGATGGGAAAATTCCGATATATCTGGCGCTTTCTACATCATCTCAAAAACTGGCCTTTTTGATATACTTTTTTTTGGGTTGCTTCGGCGGGGACAGCTGTATGCCTAGAGTGCAAGGCTAACTTAAGCATAGTTCTTTGCATACAAGCTTGGAGACACAAAAGAATCCATAGCGCAGAAAATATTGCCATTTTACATCGAAAATGAGAGCATCTACCAGGCGTTCGTATTTCAAACTCTATGCCTCATTTGCTGTTGTGTATACATCCTAGTTTTGGATATATACTTATTACGGTACGATAGTGTGACGCAACACGGGTAAAACTCGTAAAAGCGAATAAAAGTGTACTGCGCGCGAGTAGACGTCAATGCTAATAACATTGGTTTATGGGTGGGGTTATAATACACACCAGGAGGAACACACAGTGTGTCCCGGTGGTTTGGGAGAAAGAGGTGTGGTGCTGATTCAAAAATTTGGGTTAAGGTAAGAAAAATCTTGAGCTGGTCCGCAGTCGCTAAAAATAGTGGGAAACAAGGGGCAACCAGCATGAATAAGCTTGTTTTTCACATCGATTATTGGTGCCTTGTGCTTCAAAAACATTTCTGCATGCTTTATAAAACACTGGATTATTAGCGACTGGAATTGTTTATTCTAGTGCGTGATTCATTTTATCATTGTTTTTGCTACTAAAGTCCCTCGAAACAGGAGTGGAAAAGAGCAAATAAGAAGGCTAAACTACTTCATGAGCTAGGTTATAGGGTTACCTCAGCTTGCCCTCGCCTTTTTGAAATCCTTGGCCTAATTTACTATTTGCAGCTTATTCCATATAAAAAATGGGAAATCTACTTTATGATTTGCCTTTTTTGAGCATTTTCGATAGGATTTTCAAAGAGCTTGCAATATTAAAAATACCGATACTCGCGTCCAGTACTATATTTCAATAAGACTAGGAAAATTAGAATATTTACAGGTTGCGATTTTTTCAAAAAAAGGTGGCAATGAGTGCTTTTTGTTTCGAGTAAATTATGGGGAATTGCTATGAAAGCGGCCTTTCCAAAAGTTATAGCAAGGCATAAGATGTAGCAGCGAAAAACTTGTAGTCCCAGCAGAGGTCGTCCCCTTGAGTTTAAGCTGGAGGATGCCCTGTTTTAGTATACTGACAGTGGAAGCTGCCCATCGCCTTAGACTCCTATAGCAAATTTGGTATGGCCGCTTCTAGAGCAGTGTTTTTGCTATGCGAGTACTTTGAAATCGGCGATTCCTTATTTATTTTACCAAAAAAATGCTTTAAAGATTGCTTGTAACTAGGGGTAGTGCCATGAAAATTTGCTTATGGGAAACTGCCATTTAGTGTCCATCAATCAGTAGCTTTGGCCGCACTAGAGCCATTGGGGAAAAATTAAGTCTTTGGCCGACTTACTCATTTGTTGTACCAAGTCATCAACTTGCTAGGAAACTGCAGAATTCACACAGCTCACACGGCGTAACCCGGTAGATGTCAAAACCAAAGAAATCGACTGGTTTCACGGAATTCTGTAGGCTTTGAGATGATTGTCGTGGATGAGCGGTAACTGAAGTTCGCGCCACCCAGGGGCTTGAAGAAGCGCGAATTTCATTAAAATGAGGTAAAATGGTGTGGTAGTACCACTACTAGAAGTTTTAAGATTCTGCTTGCATCACTCCACTAGCTAATGATATCACCGAAATAGTGTGAATACTTTTTTATTTACTGTACAAGTAGGAGAGTCACAGAACAGAAAAACCGCCTGCAGTTGAAGACAAACCGCCTGCAGCCACGAAGCAAACTTCATAAAAAGAAAAACAATATTTCTGGTGAGTGGAATAAAGTTCTCAGTTATCTTATGGCTGTCACTAGAGCGTATTTTAAGGACAAGACCTTCATCAAAAAGTGTAAATCTTCAAAAAAACCATGAAACAGCCAGAGGAATAATCAAAAAAAAGGACGAAAATTCTTGCATCAAGGTAATCGCGTTGAGCAAAACGTGTAAAGGCTACGTATATCCGCCTCATCAGCGGTACAACCTGATGGACAGGGACAATGAATTAAATGAAACAGGCTTTATCGTTCCAATGGGCAGACAGAACAAAAAATTCTTCTTCAAGCTGCAGCAACACGTGCTTTCAGCAAAAGAATAGTTTAATTGGAGAGTAACTTGATGTCTTCAACCCGTTTTTAGTGCATGCTAGTTGCCTCAGAATATTTCTCACGTAAGGCTATTAAAAAATAATGCATTTTATACTCATAAGTGGGGAAAATGCGTCTTTTTTTAAACGAAATTACAGCCATTGATTAACAAAGCAATCGCTTTTTGATAATCTTTGACAGAACCTTGCAATCTTATTCCTCATAATTCTCATGAGGAATATATAGGTATTCAACTACCTTAGTTTTCGGTCTAAGTAATGATTGTAATATCAGCACGTGGGGATTCACGTGTCTTGAGAAGCAAAAATGTGTATTATATCAGTTGCTTAAGCGGATGGGGGTTAACCCAATAGAAGAATCCAAAAACCCCCCGTTGAGAGCAGGGGTTAACATTTTTAGGTGAAGACACACAAGAAAATAAACGCATTTAGCCACACACAAAAATGCTGAAGCACGCAAAAATATAACAGGCGAAGTGATAGAATCACAAATGTTCCCGTAAACATGAGAAGAAGAGGATTTATACTTCATGCCATGAAAAAAAAACATACATACCGACACACACACATACACTAATGTCAAAGTAAATTCGGATAGCTGAACTTAATTACAAAATATCATACATACAAAGTAGCGCCAGTTTTTGGCCTGAACTACTTGGAATCTTTTGTAGCTGTCTTATAAGTCAAGATAGTTTCCAACAGCTTCTTCGCTTTCGGGTCATTCTGCACACACACACAAAAGTAATTAGATGAGCAAGAGGGCTGAGGGAGGTGTATATTGAAAAAAATTAAAGAAAATTGAGCTGGTAGCAACAGGCATGGCACAAAAAGCATTAGAAAAAAAACACACACCTCAAAGTGCAGTCTTATCGGTTCCAAAATCTCAATAATTGCAGCAGAAAGGCCTGCCTTTAAATCAGCAGGATGAAGAGACCCATCCGCATAATCCCTCTTGAAATCTTCAACATCGCTGTATACGATATTTCCTATAGATTCAGCGAAGAAAGAGTAGGAAACTTTTGAAGGAGTCGCACACACACACATGAATATAGTAGCGTATATTCATAGGGACACACAAGGATCATCAAAAACTGTATGAGCATGTGCAAAGATGCAGAAGCGAAAGATTAAATCCACACACAAGCGTATTGAGACGAGAGTGGAATGGAGTAACGCACACACATATCTGCTGAAAGGGGAGTTGAATGAAGGAATACACACGCAGATGTATGGGAAGAGGAATTGAACAAAGTAACACACACAAGGTTATTGAGATGAGAGTTGAATCAAGGAGCACGCGCACAGATATAACAACACACAAAGAAACACACAAAAATACACGCAAACGCACGCACACAAATACACAAACACACGAACATAAATTTTAAGAATTAATGATAAGAAAACTCCCCAAAGCATACGCACACAATACCTCCATTTTTTTCAGAACGCTTCACGGTAAACACTCCAAGTTTAGGCAAAACAATGGCTTCAACGTATGCTACGCATGGATTATCAGCAACTTGTTTAGGAGGGCAGAAAGCTCGCTTGATCTTTCTTATAATAGCCTGCAAAAAAGGAAGGGGGTTCCACACACGTGATGCTACAGTGGAAAGTAACACACACAGATGTATATTATAGCAACTGAATGCAGCCTTTGGGAATCATGCGAAGCAAACAACGGCAAAAAATGACCAAAAAATTGGGGGAAAAGCTTTGACAATGTACAACTTTTAGTGTACGTACACCACATCATTCTATGTGTTGTGGGGAGTAGGGGGATGACTGGAGTAAAGTGAGCATGCAAGCAGTATTTGAGACTTTACTACCTCGACCTACAAGAGAGAAGGCTTTGGCAGCAAAAAGAGCCTTACTAGTTTTCTGAATTGCCAAAAGAGTTCATTTTGAGAGGGAAAAACGTCGTTAAATGCGCCAGGCATAAAGCAGAGCGATATCTTGTAGCTTAATATAGAAAAAGCTCGCAAACACACATACACCCTGAACAAAAACTACACACATAGACAACCACACACAACTATACACATACAAGCTTCAGGGCAATGAAAACTAGCCTCTCACCGCTTGAGGATCGTCCACAAAGATTGCCGAGTCAGGGTCAGACTTTGACATCTTCTCTTGTCCTTCCAACAAACCAGGAAGCATACCGTGAGAGATGACTACAGGCTTTTCTTGCTTGCCAGTTACATCACAATACTCTCTGTAAGGGGGAAAAAAAACGAACACACAAACACAAGAAGTAACACACTTTTGCAGGATCGAAAAATACTAATACAAAGAAGCAACACACTAGAGGCTTGAAATACACACACAGAAACACAACCCTGTAGACTCTCAACATGCACAAAGAGTCACTAAATTCCACCACCATCCCAAAATACACAAAAGCAGGCCCTCTTCGAACACACTACCCTTACAAAATATCGGAAACACACGTATAAAAGCCATTACTCGCTTGTGTGCGCACATGCCTCTACCAACCTAAACACATACATACACATATCCTACCTACAAACACACGAACACACAAAAGCTTGCTACAGGAAAACCCTTCACTCAATTACTTCACCTACCTGGCAAGCATGTTAACCTTCCTCTGATCTAGCCCTAGCTGGCAGATATCAGCTTGAAGATGAAAGATATCTCCACACTGCATCACAGGGTATAACATCTGTGAGACTTGCTGATCATCTCCTTCAGAGCGGCCCATTATCTGAGAGCATCTCTTTATGCTGAGAGAAGAGAAGAGCTTTCAGTAAGGCAAAGGCGAAGAAGTGTGCGAGACAACAGAAAAAATGAGGCATTGGAAAGAATTGAGCAAGAATGGGTGTAAGGCAATGTGTGCGTTGGTGTGTCCGTATGTGGACGTTAATGTATGTGTGTGTGTGGGTGCGTGGCTATATCTGTCTGTATGTGGTTGTGTATGGTTATGGGTGCGTGTGTATTTATGTGTGTGTATTCGTGTGCGTGTGTGTGTACGCCATAATTATGCCTATGGGAGGGGTGTCGTAGCCCTGGGATGGGCATGAAAAGAATTGATACTTCTGCACACGAGGAGCATGGGGAACAGATATGAAGGGAGAAGGGTAAAGCGGTAGTTTGCAGCATCGAGATGTTATAGTAGCACAGCGTTTATTGGAAACATACACAGAGATGGAAAGAAAACACACACATAGAAGGAAATACTAGAACAGATGGGAAGAAATCAACAAATACACAAGGAGATATCAACACACACACTAGCAAACCTTAGCTCATACATAAGCCGACAACATCACACATACAAGCCGACCCCAACACACACCAAGATATCCACGCACACACTAAAGTTTACCGTGCAACGTTGAACTTCGTTGATATATCAAGAACTCTCTGCCAGTATTCCATTGAGTTCGCAGCGATGGAGTCACTAGCCCACACAAACCTGAAAGAGATGAGGCAAATCAACACTTAACACACAAAAAATCATAAGCATCCAGCAGTGCACATACATTTACGCCCATGCACACATACAGTGTCTGTCTGTGTGTGTGTTCACGCACTCCCATAAAGCTCACTTGACGTTTCTCATGTCCATTCCACAGGCCTTCCAAACTTCAATAAAGTATCTTCCAACCTCTTGAATCTTCAAACAGCAAGGGGAAATATCGACACAAAGAAATACATACGCACACATGATTACACACACGAACATAATTACACACATTTAATCAGAAACGTGGATTCAATCACAAATACACAAAATTACACAATCACATCAGCACACGCATAATAAAACATATACACAGACGCACACAGACACTTACTCACAAAAGAAGACACACGATCACACAGTCACAGACATCAAACAAGAAGGAACACGCATGCTCACACACACAATCACACACACATACCTTCTTCAGATCACCACCCATCTTGTGGTTTAACATAGCGAAATAGTCTGCTATGTAGAAGATGAAGACGCAGCCAGCCTTGGAAAGTTTGTTGACGAGAATCGACTTCACTACAGCCTGAGCTATATGCATCCTCCCACTAGGCTCAAAGCCATCGTAGCAAACGGGATGCTGCTTCTTCTCCAATAAACTTCGAAGCTCCTAGACACACACAGGCGAGAAAATTATGAGACTGGTGAAAACCATAGGTGCACGTGAATAGTTTATAAAATCATACATACAGGGTTGAAATGAGTGCAATAAATGACAGGGTGTTTGAAACCATACACAGCTCGCTTGACACCATACACACAGTTCGCTTGAAACCATACATAAACAAATCGCCTGATATTGCAGACATATTCTTCAACAAAATCATCCTCAAAACCCTTAATATAGCACCAAAATCACACACATGCCCCTCAAAAAAAGCACCGACACCCCTCAAGCACACACACACACTAGTCACATCAAGTACGAGGAACCCTATATACTGAGCTTCAAATAGAAATAAAAAAAAGGCAAAAAATCAATAAAAACATCTATAAAGTTGAAACTTATTGAAGATAAACCAAAAAGAGAGGTAAAAGCTTCAAAAGTGAAGCGACAAAACATCAAACACACGGATTTTGAGGCAGAAATAATCATACACACATAGAAGATGGAAAAAGGAAGGCTTAAACACACACAAAACACACAAGAAGAGCTATTTTGATCTCAAAAAAGCAGCTTAAAAGCTTACATCTGGCTGAACGATCTCTACTCCCACTGAAGAACAAAGCTCAAATCTTTCATCTAAGCTGAGTGTAGACTGAATTGGATCAAACTCCTCATTCTCTTCAGAAGGCTGAGGGCAGGTTGAAGAGAAGCAAATATATGAAAAAGTTATAAGCATAAGCATGTGTTAGCCAAGGAGTCTAAAGAGACTCAAAAACACAAAAAGAGTGGCAAATAGAGGAAAAAATAGCAGGAAAAAGAATAACAAGAAAGAGAAAAACCCCAAAAATAGCAGAAAAAAAGAGAATATAAAGAGCGACAAAGATAGCAGGAAAAAGAAGAAAAACAAGAGAAAGTGACAAAAACAGTAAAAGAAAAGAAAAAAGAGCAGAAAGATGAGCTAAAACAGGAATTTACAAAAGGACGAGCATATATTTCATTACAAGCTCTCCAATGCACCCCAAACTCCATCAAAAAAGCCAATTTCGCGCATTTTCTCCCATAAAACACCAAAAAAAGCTACGAAATTACAGGCCTTTTTGCTCTTTAATCGATTCTTCCTAATAAGTAAGACTCTGCTTCTATTCATCAAAAAAACTCTACACACACCAAATCTTTGCATATTCTCTTGAGTTTTAAAATTTCATCAAAACACCACAAAAAGAGCGAGAAAACCCTGTAAAAGCACTTTAATTACCAGCCTTTTGAAGAGCTGCTCGATATCACTGGGAAGCTTCTTAGCTGCCATTTTCCGTGAGTGTGAGTTGAAAGGTCTTCGAAAGAAAGTAGAAACGATGGGACTAGCAAAATCAGCTACCTTAAGAGACTCCAGAAAAAATCGTTTATTGAAGGTTACGCTCAGATAACGTCGAGAAAAAGGAAGGAAACGGCTAACACACACAACTGGAAAAAGTAAAAAAAAGAGATAAGAGAGAGCAAGAGAGTAGAGAGGAAGAGAATAAGAATAAGAGAGAAACACATAGAGCAACACACACAGAGAAACACACACAGAGAGAAAGCGCACCCAATCATAAACAAAAAGCCCTACAAAACATGAATTTACACATAAAATCTCCCCAAAAAAACAACGCACACACATCCTCAAGCACATAGAGCCAATCACACTCTGAAGACTACATTTCTTGCATATCCTACACACCCAAAGGGTAAAAGCTTTCACATCTTATAAAAAAACGCATAAAAAAAAGTGATTTGAGACGATTTCAATGATATTTCTTCGCTAATCACAAATCGTGAATCTTAACACCAAAGAATCATTAAATCTATAAATTTTCAGACTTTTGGTGAGAAGTGAGGAGATAAGCGGAAAAAAGAAAGAAAGGAAAAAGCCGTGAAAAAACGATGAAGATGAGGAGGAAATGCTTCCCTCCTCATCTTCATCACTTTCCGTTGCTTTTTACGTAATTTTTCGCGCTTCAGAAAAAAGAGTTTTCTCTGCTTTTCATTAACTAATCATCATTTTCATGGTATCTATCACCATATTTTATCACAAGAAATCCCTTGTTTTACGGCACTAAATTACACCATAGGTCCTCTTCAAAGAACACTACCTGACGAAGAAAAACCGAGTGTGTGGGTGTTTGGAGGAATCTTAATGGAGGAAGTAACACACATGTATAGAAGAAGGAAAAACTCAGCCTAAAACAAACAAAAAATGCGATAAAACTATCAACTACGGATGGGGGGTGGGGTCAGACACACACGAGATGGGGGGTGGGGTCACACACACACGAGATGGGGGTTGGGGATTGTACACACGAGAGATGGGTGGTGGGGTACTATACACACGGGGTGGGTTGTAGGATGCTATACATACAAGTGGTGTGGGGTGTGGTGTTATACGCACGAGGGATGGGGGGTGGGGTTTTATACACATATGGCATATCTTTAAAGGTGGATGGTAGAATTATGGTAGCCCCTCACATGAGCATTGCATATATACAGGGAGGAAGCAACTGTAATTTTAGTGTCACGGGGGGCGATGGAAGGAGTGTGTGGTGGGAGGGGGGTGGGTGGAGTCCGTAGTCTGAGGAGTGTGTGGTGTTTGTGGTGGGTGGGGGGTACGCCGTGGTTGTGTGTGTTTGGTGTCTGCATGCGTGTATGTGTGTGCCTGTCAATGCGTATGTGTGTTTGTATGTTTGTGCATGTGAATGCATGTGTGGGTGTGTGCGTGTGTACGTGCGAGTTACCCTCTGTGTGTACGAGTTTATTTCCCTCTTCACTATCTCTTTTCGAGCTGCTTCTTTTGCAGATTCCACGATTTCTCAGGTTTGCAGCATTTTTCCGCTAAAGATGTAAAGGTGGTTGAAAAATGCCCAAAGAAGTGTAATTTTTCGACGAATTTTCCGGCTTTTTCCTCCAAATTTTGATTGAAGATGAAGAAGACGTTGAATCTCAGAGTGGAGAAATCGCCTCCTATGCTTTTGTAGCGAATTTTTCAAAGAAAGTATTATTTCTAGTAAGCCATCCCATTTCCTTCTCCTGGGAGCTTATATAACTACCCCGAAATATATTACTGCATCCCTCTTCATCTATCGTCTTGTCTTTCTACTTTGGAAGAGGAAAATTCCTTTAAAAAACCAAAATTTTACCGTAAAACATTTTTTTTTAGAAGATGAGATAAAATCGCGTTTTTCTTACGTTATGCCGTTTGGTGATCTTTAAGATTTTTTGTCTTTTTGATGTGCTTCTTGTTTCCCTTTTATTTATCTTCCTCTCCCTCTTTATTTCTTTCTCCAGCTTTTCCACCTCCTTCTTCATATCCCTATTCTCCAATCCATCCCTCCAAACACACAACTTTTGCTCTCCCTGCTGTTTTTCTTTTCATCTTCTTATATTCCTCTAATAAACTGTGTATGTGTCTTATAGTATTTGGCGTCATCCAGAAGGGAGAATTCACGTGTACGAAGCCCTCCACCTACTTAGCCTTTGAAAGGAAAGCAGTGTGTGCGAAATTTTCTAGCATCACCATGGAGAAAAATTGCCGTATGATACGCTGTAATAGAGGGATTTTTAGCTTAGAAGCACCTTATTTTAATAGATTTCAAGGTTTTTCTGCCTCCTCCATATACTCTTCTTGCAGAGATGCTTAGAAAAACTTTCTCCCTTTTGTTTGGAGCTGAAAAGACCGGAAAATATGTGAAAAACTTTGATTTATACGAGAATAACTGATTTGTTGATTGAAGAAGGTATGCTGCTTATGCCGTGCTGTGAGTCAAGTTGTGCGTGCGTGGGTTGGTGTGTGTGTGTGGGGGCTGGCTTTACAGAGATAGATATACGCAGAAGGAGATATATGCACACGCACAGCCATACAGTAGCATACACACACACACTTAATGCGTAAATTTGGAAACCATTTTGTTTACAGCGTTGGCAGCTATACTGCTACACAAGCGTGTCCTTTGATGCTCACCATTTGCTTTTTGTAGTTGATGGATGAATGAAACGCCTTACTTCTTCATCTCTTGCTTCGTCTCCTCCTTCTTCTTCTTCGTTTGCTTCTTCGTCTTCTACAGCTTCGTATGCTTCTGCTTCTTCTGCTGCTTCTTCTTGATCTTTATCTGCATTCTTATTATTCTTCTTCAGCATCAGATGCAGCCATGGTCGTCCACTCCCCTCGCGCAGCCTGTATAGTAGCAAATGCAGCTCATTTGGAATCTAAAATGGCAGATATACTCTTCAAGTTTGTGTGTGTGTGTGCGTGTACGATGCATTGCAACATTTGCATGTATTTGAAGTCTGATGATGTAGGCATGTGTTTAGCATTGTAGTAGTGACTATGCTATTCTGCCAGCTTGTTTGTGTGCTGTGAAGCTACTCTGTGTGTGTGAGCTAGTTTGTGTATTGTAAAGCTACTCTGTGTGTGTGAATCTGGTCTTGCTCTTATCAGAGGAGTGACTGTCCCCAATGCAGACTATATAGATGCTGGAAGTGCGTTAATTGATCCTATTGATTCTCGCCAATTCTTCTACGAATGCACACTACCTGATGAAGATGGAATAATCTACAAAATCATGGCTTTCTGCAGTTTTGCTTCTTCTGTTCACTCTAAATTTGTAGAAGGTGAGAGTTTTTCATCCCTCTGTGTGTGTTGTGTATATGTGTGACTGTACATGTGTGTATACGTGTGTCTGTACATGCGTGTATGCTTCTCTCTATGTGCACGTGTTTGTCTATGTGTGTGCGTGTTTCTCTCTCTTTGTGTGGTGTGCTCAATAGTTATATCTTTTCCTTCTTTTCTTTTGTACCGCACGCGTTTGTGTCTACTGCCTGGTATATGTACACACACGAGCGCCCCTTCTTTATATGTTTTCAATGAGGATGGTTTATAACCCTTCTCAGCGACATTTGTATTCTTTTTAACACACGCACACTTACACACACCTTCATGTAGAGATTGAGAGTTCGAAGGCTAAGCGAGCAGAGGGAAAGCTTCCTTTGATTGATGTGGAGCTGCTCACTGTAAACGGTGATGACTACGAGGAGCCGGCTAAGCCTGTAAAGGTGATTCCGAGGCTTATGGTTTTATACGTGTATCATCCATACTTTGATGCTATATGGGATCAAAACTTTTCAGGTGGGGGGCTTTAGGTTTAAGGGGGATGGAG